>JAGKTI010019660.1:0-16843 GCA_018397915.1 Birgus latro | reverse complement strand
CCAGCTCACACCCTCCTCTCTCACATACCTCTCCACTCCATCCCTCCATCTTATCCTTGGCCTCCCCCTACCTGTCTCCCCTCCACCTCACTCACATACACTTTCCTCATCAGTCTCTTGCTCTCCATCCTCTCCACATGACCAAACCACCTCAGTGAGTTTCCCCTTTCACATCCACATCCACACCACAATGCTTCTTCACTTCCTAATTTGTCAGTCTGTCTCTCCATGTGACAACTAATTTAAAAAATGAGTAAGAAGCCTTGGATTTTGTTTTTAATACTGGTACATTTGATGTAGTGCTGCTTTCAGGTGTCTGCCCTTCCCTCTCCATCCTTCTTTCCTTCCATCCTCTTCTGTCTTTCTTTCCTTCATTCTTTCTTCGTCCTTCTGCCTATGGGTGACTTTACACCCCCTCCTCTGTCTTTCTTTCCTTCATTCTTTCCCCTTCCTTCTGCCTGTGAGTGACTCTTCACTGAGTGACAAGCCAAATGGTTTCCTGTACACCAGGAAACTATTTTCTATGCTGGGTGGTAACCATATAACCAAATTTTGGTGCCTGGTGGTTTAGTGAGTAATTATGGCGCTCCAGTCAGATTGAGCCAGCGAAGGTGTATTTTCAAGGAGTGGTTGGGGTTTATTGCTCACGTAATACCCCTCGGGTAAGTGAGACTGGTCATTCTCTTCTTAAATGTCAGGACCAACTTGCCTAGCCCTGGGCTCCTACTCTTCTTATGGGGCAGTGTAGGATTGGATGATGAATGAATGAATGAATGATGATTTTTAAAATAAATATGAGATTGTTACAAGTGTTGGTGATGATAACCTCTCTTTACAGTTCATCTACCGAGGCCAGGTTCACATTCCCCAGAACCGCTTGCAGCAGCTGGTTATGTTGGGTCGCAGCCTTAAAATTAAAGGACTCGCCCAGGTATGGCAGGGTACAATGATACCCCCTTGTTATGTTATTAATGCAGTAAGCCTGTGTCATTTTTCTCCTTGTTTGACTTTTTTTTTTTTCTGCTAAGTTATAAGTATATTATAGAAAAAATTGCTTACAGTAAACCCTTCACAAGTTGAACTTTTAGAAGACGGAATCTTCGGTTAGACGAACTCAGGCCGAGACCACGTATGGAAGTAGGCCGAAATGTGGAGGACAAATGGCGCCAGGTGGACACGTGACGCCAGTCTGCTGCTTGCCTTTGGAGACGGTAGTTGCTGCGCCATTCTTACTGTCATCTAGTGCTGAGCAGTGCTCTCCTTTTGCCTTCTGCCTTGCCATGGAAGGTTCAAAGCTTAAAAGAAGTGATACTGGCACCTCTAGTTGTAAAGGAATGAAGCCAAAAAAAAAAAAAAAAAAGTGTGCATTTGACTTAGTGTTAAGTGATCATGATTAAAGATCAGTACTATTATTACTGCAAGTGTTACATTGCAGTCTATTATAGTGATTACATTTAAGTTTAGTTCTTAATGTAGAGTGAAATAAATACTGGGTACTGTTTAGAATTTACATTAAAGTGTGAACTCAGCCACCTCCACCACCTCCGTCTCCAAAACAAACTGCCGACGAATCTGTACTGCCTCAAGCGAAAGGTGAATTAGGTGCACTGAATTCTTTCTTTTTTGTCTTTTCTTATTCATTTATACACTGTTATATGCTCCTTTACATCAGTGAAAAGACAATAAGTATTGTTTTTGCAATTTGGGGGGTGAAAATTCATGTCCAACACACGCTGCCGACGGGTGTGTACTGCCCGTGAATGATTTTCTACCAGTTAACCACTTCAGTACCGTGACGTCTATGTCTACTTTATTTATGCTTCCTGCAGCTGATTTTATGGCACCCAGGACTGGACTCACATACTGAAGGGGCTAAGGAAGGCTGTACCTACCCCGTGCACTTCCACAAATCCTCCTTACACTGACTAAAATCGTCTGGTGGCAGCAAGAACAGAATGAAAATACACCCAGCACTGAAGGGGTTAAAGGTATATTAAATACACTAAATTGTTTTTTGTCATAACTTATTTATTTATAGGTTACATGCTCCTTTAATTTAGTGTTGAAAGGACAAGTAATAGGTATTGTCTTGGCAATTTTTGGAGGGGAAAATTCGGTAAGACGGAAAATTCAGTAATTCGAACCACGGTACAGCCCCATATAGTTCGACTTGTGAAGGGTTTACTGTATTCTAGTTCTATTGCCATTCATAAGTCTGATTAGCCATTTTCCACTAATTAACAGTAACGGCCAGTTGTATAGAATTATTTGTGATAGTGGGAATACATCCCTTTCATAACAGGTACTGTATTGCTTGTAACTAGTTAGAACACAAAAACTGGGAGTGGCCAGAATAATAGGTTATTTACATTGGTATAAATCCTCTGTACCTCCACTGGCTGGTTGCAGAAGTAAAGTTCTGATTTTATTCAAAAGTGGTCTTATTCTCAGTCTGTGCTTGCGTATGTGGTTTTGAATCCAAAAGTTGATGATATGTTTCATTCATGTAATTCAACAGGAAGCATAGGATGGCCTCTTACCTTCAAATTTTCTGGGCTATGGTATCCTGGCTTTGGGTCCCAGTGCCCCAGAGGATATTATTGGATTAGCTGCTAGTGTGTTTATTTTTTTTCCGAGTACACTAGACCATAGCTTTTTCATACTTCTTTTTCCTTTAGGTTTGAAGAATGATTGGGTACAATAGTATGTAGCCTTTTTTATACATCTGACTTTTGTCAGAAAACAGTGATAATGAAGCTTAGAAAAATATTACATAGGTATTTAACAATTTTTTTTTTTTTTAACCTTTTCGCTGCAGAATTTATTTTTGGCTCGGTTCTCAGAAAGTTTCAGTTCTTCAGCAAAAAATCAAAATTGTTTTAGGTAATTGTCTACAACACTTTTGTGATGTCTAATACTTACATATCCATTGCCAGCACTAAAATTCCTTTATAACCACACAGCAGGATGATGAATAAATAAAACTTTGCCGGGGATTTAATTAAAAGGACACCGAGATGCTGTCCAGCTGATGAGTAAAGGTTCAGTGTTTGCCATAATATTATATTCATTATCAAGCGTTTTCTACACTTACACGTCCAGCACCTTCTTAAGAAATATCTAATCACATTCCATTGCATATAACTCACCTAAATAATGGTAAAAATCCATAGAATGGCGACACTCGGCCAAGCACCCGATCAGCTGGGCGAGCATGTTTGTTGACATGATGTTTTGACTTGCCACCGAGTGATGGCAACACTTTCTAGGACGCCGTTGCCATAGCAACGTCGGCTAGAGCCTGGATTACTGCGCGGCCAGTTCAAACCGTTTTTTGAGGCCCGTTGACTACAGTTGTTTCCCACAGTGAAAGGGAATAATTCATAGAACGACTATAGTTGTAAAATGCAGCGAAAGGATTAATAGAAAAATAGGACACAGCATAGCACAAGCTTAACCCATGCAATGTGTGCCACAGCCCTAGTTCTGTTTATGGCAGAGTGTGATTCACTGCTCAGACACCATAACTTCGAACACTTTTTATGTGTTTTAATGAATAATTCTGTGTAAAAGGGTGCAATTTTATCCCTGTTGCTGTCATGTGGTAGCCAATGACAGTACCTACTGAATCCATATACTATAATAAAAAAAATTAGCCACGCAAAACGTGTGTGTGTGTGTGTGTGTGTATTTTTCAAGTGTCCTAAGTTAGGAACAAATTTCCTAACTTCAGACAGGTCTTTCAAACTTCAGACATCCAAGTGTTTGCCCTTTAAACATGAGAATGATTAATAGCACCTGTCTCTGGACACACTGGCCAAACTTCGGACACTTTAGAATTTTTAAAAAATGTCAAAAACTATTGGGTACTTGTGGCCCAAGTTATACATACAGTAGGCGCGGAAAGTGTTAACGCCATCTTAAAAAAAGAAAACATTCTTGTGGTTAGCAAGGAGAAACAAATAAATTAACACTCACCATTGAATTTAGTATATACTGGCATTCCCCTTCACCTTTATTATCTTCTTAAGGCGTCTGGGGAGACTGATGGCGTAGTTTTGCAGAACAGATGGACTAAAACTGCTCCATAGCTGCAGCCTCAAGTTTAGGCAAAGATGATGTGTCCATACTATGCAGCTGCCGCTTCATGTGCGCCCATAAATTCTCAATGGGATTGATATCTGGGCTGTTTCCGGGCCAGTCTCGAATAAAGGGAACCTCACAGTCTGTTAGCCACTGTTTCATTGACCTTGCAACATGTGCAGGGGCAGAATCCTGCCTAAATACTCTTGCCTTGGTTTTACCAAAAGAGTCACTTAAAACATCACATAAGAGCTTCAAATAATTGTTCTGGTTCACTTTTTCATTTGCACGTAGAATTACCAACCTACCAACACCATAATATGTAAAGCAGCCCCAAGCCATGAGTGAGGCTGGGTATTTAACAAACTTGGAAGTGTACTTAGGATCCAGGGGGTCACTGCCTGGTTTGCGGTACACTCGTGATGAAGGGGTACCAGTGACAGTAAATGTTGACTCATCACTCCAAAGCACAGTTTTCCATTGCTCCTCACTCCAGGCAAGATATTTCTTACAAAAATTTACTCTTTTTCTTCTGAAGTGCAGTTAGCAGTGGTTTTTTACGAGCACAAAAACTCCTGTAGCCCAGATCGTCATGCAACAGCTGCTGCACACTTCTGACAGACTCATCTGCCAGCAACTGTTGGTTCTTTTCTTTTAAATCCCATGCTGTTAGCCTTGGATCCTTGCTAACTTGCTTTGAGATCAGCTGACGGGTCCTGAAGGTTGTCTTACGAGGTCTCCCAGGCTTGGGAAGTGGAGTGGTAGGAATGGCCTCCCCACTGTCCTTGAACTGCTTCACCAGTCTCTGCACTGTCCTCAGTCTAACACCATCTGATTTGCAATAAATGGGAGTTTGTGGCCAGCTCTGTATAAAGTAATCACTTCCACACGTTTGTCCTTGCTTGTGGTTACTTTAGGCATGATGAAAATGTGGTAGGTAACCAAATAACTGTGTTATTTGAGTCAAAACATGCCCTCGTGGTGCATCACACACAGAGACAATCCTCCTCCTGTGGCTGCCCAAACATTACTGAGCCTGCTTCTGTGGTGCCCTACCTCTCAAGCAGGGTTGCCAGCTGCCGTTGAAAAGCGTCAGCTCATTTCGCATCACAGGGGAGGGTAGTATTGACCCTACTTCACTTAACGCGAAGAAGAATGACATCGGCAAAAAAATGTCGATACTTTCCGCGCCTACTGTATATAAAGAGAAACATCCAAAAATATCTTCTTTTTTGAGCTCATAATTTGAGATCACATTAAGATGCATCATATCACATTGTAGTGAGGTATTCTGGCCACATTTATAACTAAGAACTCTTCAGAAACTTTTTCAGATGAAACAATTATATAAAAATGCATTGCATATATTCCAAACTGTAAGGGGACCTGATCTATTTTTCCTAAACAAAACTTCACAAGTAGCTACCTCACTGACTCAACAGATGCATACTTAAATAACATAATCTAATGTTAAACACTTCAGACAGGTTCTAATGACACCCACACACCCCTAATGCACACACAAATCAACAGACACATGCACACACAGGCACATGTTATGAAGGCCAGTATAAATTATTGTAACTAAATAAATAGTATCATTTTTTTTTCAAAATAAAACTCATTACTGGTAAAGGCATCATACTGTAGCACCATACTGGGAATAATTTTGGTACTGGTGGTACTGACTATCTTGTTACAGATCTATATCAGATATTATTATCATTACTTAGGCCAAAGGTTCACATCAACATCATAAATCATCCTTTGCTTGTGATCAAGTGTTGGTTCTAGTAACAACTTCAGTATGTCCTCTTTGTCTGTGTCACTGCTATCATCAACCATTGGGTATACAAATGTGTGAGGTGTACCCTGAACATGTTTGAGAAACCTGACATGTATTTCTGGTTTTACCCTAACAGTGGTAGCAATATAATGCCTGTATCTGTGTTTCCTATCAAAGGGAACCCTCACAACTATCCATTTTGAGGGAGCAACTTTATCTCCAATAGGAATTTATTTGGCTTCTTAAGTAAGTTGAATGTTCGAAGTTAGGAATTTTTTCTGAAAAGTAGAGAGATATTCATTAACCCTAAACCGCGGGTCGTCACCTTCGTGATGGTTAGGTACAATGGATCATATCGTGGGGCGTCACTTCTGTGACTCTTTGTTATTTTAAATTTTCCCAGGCTTTCAGGTGGTGACTTGTATCATCTATCAGCACTGCCAGTGTCCAACAATAGTCAGAGCTGCTAAGGTCATCAGTACTCCCATCCATTGTTGACAATTTAGCTATTTCCCCCCATTCTAGACTCCCCTCCCTACCTCCCCTCCATTACCCTCTCGTGCCATCTGCTCAGCCGCTCTGGGCTAAGTAAATCTTCTCCGGATTTTTCCACTGTTTTCATCCATTGAGATGAGCCGTATGCCCTATTCTTATACAAAATGATATATATATATAAAAAATAAGGTAATTGATAGTGCCATACACCTGGAATTGGCTAATTATCACTTGGCAGCATCCAACCTGCACTTGTTCGCAAATTTCCCCTGCTTTTTTTTTTCCCATGAAATATGCCGTATGAGCTACTCTCGTAATATAAATGTATATAAGAAAGGAAGGGAGAAGCCTGAGTGATATTTATATTCACCTGGAACTACCTAATTTATTATGTATTGTCTAGATTTCCTACGACTTATTTCTTAGCATATACATTAGCAGCTGACATTTTCAACTCTTGGCTACTGAGATACGTATTGTACAGTCAGTTTGCTCTCGTCCTTCATGGTGAAATCACGTTGCAGTCGCGCCCCTCCATTTCTGCCCGTTTTTGTGCCCATTATAAAAGGCCCTGTGACCTCTACCCCTACTAAACATCGTGTGGGAAGCGGTAAAGGACTGTAGATATATACAGTAGGCGCGGAAAGTATTGATGCTAAAGGGCCGACGTCATTTTTTTTCGCGTTAAGTGAAGTAGGGTCAATACTACCCTCCCCTGTGATGCGAAATGAGCTGACGCTTTTTCAGCGGGAGCTGGCAACCTTGCTTAATAGGTTTGGCACCACAGGAGCAGGCTCAGTAATGTTTGGGCAGCCACAGGAGGAGGATTGTCTCTGTGTGTGATGCACCACGAGGGCATGTTTTGACTCAAATAACACAGTTATTTGGTTACCTACCACATTCTTATCATGCCTAAAGTAACCCCAAGCAAGGACAAACGTGTGGAAGTGATTACTTTATACAAAGCTGGCCACAAACTCCCATTTATTGCAAATCAAACAGGTGTTAGACTGAGGACAGTGCAGAGACTGGTGAAGCGGTTCAAGGACAGTGGGGAGGCCATTCCTCCCACTCCACTTCCCAAGCCTGGGAGACCTCGTAAGACAACCTTCAGGACCCGTCAGCTGATCTCAAGGCAAGTTAGCAAGGATCCAAGGCTAACAGCACGGGATTTAAAAGAAAAGAACCCACAGTTGCTGGCAGATGTGTCTGTCAGAAGTGTGCAGCAACTGTTGCATGACGATCTGGGCTACAGGAGTTTGTGTGCTCGTAAAAAACCACTGCTAACTGCACTTCAGAAGAAAAAGAGAGTAAATTTTTGTAAGAAATATCTTGCCTGGAGTGAGGAGCAATGGAAAATTGTGCTTTGGAGTGATGAGTCAACATTTACTGTCATTGGTACCCCTTCATCACGAGTGTACCGCAAACCAGGCAGTGACCCCCTGGATCCTAAGTACACTTCCAAGTTTGTTAAATACCCAGCCTCACTCATGGCTTGGGGCTGCTTTACATATTATGGTGTTGGTGAGTTGGTAATTCTACCTGCAAATAAAAAAGTGAACCAGAACAATTATTTGAAGCTCTTATGTGATGTTTTAAGTGACTCTTTTGATAAAACCAAGGCAAGAGTATTTATGCAAGATTCTGCCCCTGCACATGTTGCAAAGTCAGTGAAACAGTAGCTAACAGACTGTGAGGTTCCCTTTATTCGAGATTGGCCCGGAAACAGCCCAGATATCAATCCCACTGAGAATTTATGGGCGCACATGAAGCGGCAGCTGTATAGTATGGACACATCATCTTTGCCTAAACTTGAGGGTGCAGCTATGGAGCAGTTTTAGTCCGTCTGTTCTGCAAAACTACGCCATCAGTCTCCCCAGACGCCTTAAGAAGATAATAAAGGTGAAGGGGAGTGCCAGTAAATACTAAATTCAATGGTGAGTGTTAATTTATTTGTTTCTCCTTGCTAACCACAAGAATGTTTTCTTTTTTTAAGATGGCGTCAACACTTTCCGCGCCTACTGTATATAAGTGTAATAAAGTACTGGAAATAATAAAGTGTGAGTGTGTATATGAGTAAGAAATGACAGAATACCAGCGGCGAATTAGCGCAAGTGGAAGGCTCGTACGCGCTCGTATTTTACATTGCTTTCACAGTGTTTTTTTTTGAGGGGTGTGGATTCCAAACTACTTGGAAATCATTGAATAGTGTTTCTAGTGTTAATATTTGGCAGTGGTATTCATATTACGGGAAGTCGGGAAGTTTAAAGTGGAGACTTAGTTACCCAACTTCAGAAGTCTCCACAAGTCCTATGGTAGTTGCGAGTGCTAAAAAAACATCCCAGGAGAAAGCTGAAGGTATGTGCCATATGCATATGTAATTATAATATTCTAGGACTAATTACTGATTTTTGGCCAATACAGTAAGACCTCACTATAACGGACTAATTGGGGCCCAAGCCATTCCGAAAAACGCGAAATTCCGATATAAGCGACACCCGGACTCATCCCTGCTAATCCGGACGTTTTCTGATATATCAGACATTAGTCCGGATTGCATCAGTGGTTTTCAACACCATTGCAGTATTGTACTGTGTTATACCTTCACTACATTAATCAAATGGTATAATATAATACTGTACTGTGCACTGAAAAACATGTCTTTTACTTGTCTTATTGTGGTGAACAAAGCTGAAGTGGTCAGGCAGTCCGGACTGCTTCTGGCTTTATCAGACTATTTCCGATATATAGGAGTTTAGTCCGGTAGCTCTTCGAGTCCGATAAAAGCGAATTTTGGTCTATTGAAGTCCGTTATATCGAGGTGTTACTGTATTTTTAAAAAGTCAGTCGGAGTGCGAATATCCCCGCGGGATGGGCTCAGTGCGCCTCCGACAACCCCGCAGCTTAAAGGTTGAAACAGTCATAGCAAGATTATGCATGTATATATTTTAATATAGTTTACTGCCCAGTACTTACAACACTTTTCCTCATATAATCGTACTAATCACGTTCTTTCAATTGAAACTGTTTGTTCTATTGAACAAGGTTTTGAACGGTTAAAAAGTGTCGATTTTTTTCCATTTGATTCATAAATTTTTTTCACCCACACCTATTCAAGCTAGTTTAATAGGACTTATACATAATAATCTTTGAAGATTACCCTACCTACCTCACATCATTATTATTTGCAAATATTGCACTCTCTTCCAATAAACTTGAATTACTGTACTACATTTTTTCGCAAGATGTCAGAAGTTTCGGGTGCTGTCCGAAGTTATGGTGTTTTACGGTAACAGTTTATTTATTTCATGCTTTATATCCATATTGTAGTGCATAAGATGTGAGAAAGGGTGATTTTCTTAGTGGTTGCCATGTCCGATACTTACTTCCACTATGCTGCCAAGTGGTGAACACCTCTGCCTTACTCACCTAAAAACCATCATTTTCTGGAAACAATTTATTTATTTGATGCTTTGTATCCAATATTCTAGTGCATAAGATGTGAGAAAGGGTAATTTTCTTAGTGATTGCCATGTCCGATACTTACTTCCACTATGGTGCCAAGTGGTGAACACCTCTGCCTTACTCACCTCAAAAATCATAATTTTTTGGTTGAAATTCAATTACTGTAATTCATGCATTATGTCCATTATTTATGCAAATGGGGTCTTAAATAAGTGCTATGCATGTCTGGTAGGGAGGTAGGTAGGTGGTTTTTTTATTTAGGTTAGGTTAGGTTAGGGTCAGGAATGACCAGTTCTGGAGCTTCAGGGCCCAGTATCCGGACATGCCTTTGGCTCTATTACGTCGGATAGTGGGAAGATTACTGTATATATGTACGTTTGCTTTTATATATACATATATATATATATCTGGCACAGCCTTCTGAAGACAACTTATGACTGACGACGTCACTCCCCCTTCCCGCCATCAGCTGATCAGTCGGTCATCATAACTGATGTGTGGTGCTTCCATCTGACATTCAAATACTTCTCACTATTGCCGTCACTGTTTCCCAGCCTCTTCCCCAACCATTCCCAGCATCTTCCCCAACCATTCCCTACTTCTTCCCCATTGATTCCCAGCTGATCAGAGTTTGTGGCAATAAGACGCCTTCGGAAGGCAGCGCTTGATATATGTATATATATTTACTTGTTTACATATATATATATATATTTGTTTATATATATATATATGTACAAATATATATATATATATATACATATACACACACACACAATATATACAGTAGGCGCGGAAAGTGTTGACGCCATCTTAAAAAAAGAAAACATTCCTGTGGTTAGCAAGGAGAAACAAATAATTAACACTCACCATTGAATTTAGTATTTACTGGCATTCCCCTTCACCTTTATTATCTTCTTTTGGCGTCTGGGGAGACTGATGGCGTAGTTTTGCAGAACAGACGGACTAAAACTGCTCCATAGCTGCAGCCTCAAGTTTAGGCAAAGATGATGTGTCCATACTACGCAGCTGCCGCTTCATGTGCGCCCATAAATTCTCAATGGGATTGATATCTGGGCTGTTTCCGGGCCAATCTCGAATAAAGGGAACCTCACAGTCTGTTAGCTACTGTTTCACTGACTTTGCAACATGTGCAGGGGCAGAATCTTGCATAAATACTCTTGCCTTGGTTTTATCAAAAGAGTCACTTAAAACATCACATAAGAGCTCCAAATAATTGTTCTGGTTCACTTTTTCATTTGCAGGTAGAATTACCAACCTACCAACACCATAATATGTAAAGCAGCCCCAAGCCATGAGTGAGGCTGGGTATTTAACAAACTTGGAAGTGTACTTAGGATCCAGGGGGTCACTGCCTGGTTTGCGGTACACTCGTGATGAAGGGGTACCAATGACAGTAAATGTTGACTCATCACTCCAAAGCACAGTTTTCCATTGCTCCTCACTCCAGGCAAGATATTTCTTACAAAAATTTACTCTCTTTTTCTTCTGAAGTGCAGTTAGCAGTGGTTTTTTACGAGCACACAAACTCCTGTAGCCCAGATCGTCATGCAACAGTTGCTGCACACTTCTGACAGACACATCTGCCAGCAACTGTGGGTTCTTTTCTTTTAAATCCCGTGCTGTTAGCCTTGGATCCTTGCTAACTTGCCTTGAGATCAGCTGACGGGTCCTGAAGGTTGTCTTACGAGGTCTCCCAGGCTTGGGAAGTGGAGTGGGAGGAACGGCCTCCCCACTGTCCTTGAACCGCTTCACCAGTCTCTGCACTGTCCTCAATCTAACACCATCTGATTTGCAATAAATGGGAGTTTGTGGCCAGCTTTGTATAAAGTAATCACTTCCACACGTTTGTCCTTGCTTGTGGTTACTTTAAGCATGATGAGAATGTGGTAGGTAACCAAATAACTGTGTTATTTGAGTCAAAACATGCCCTCGTGGTGCATCACACACAGAGACAATCCTCCTCCTGTGGCTGCCCAAACATTACTGAGCCTGCTCCTGTGGTGCCAAACCTATCAAGCAGGGTTGCCAGCTCCCGATGAAAAAGCGTCAGCTCATTTTGCATCACAGGGGAGGGTAGTATTGACCCTGCTTCACTTAACGCGAAGAAGAATGACGTCGGCAAAAAAAGTCAATACTTTCCGTGCCTACTGTATTTGTATCCCAGTATAGGTGTATATATATTAAAAGGTAGAGTAAGCAGATTTTTAATATTTTTCTTTCATTGCACCTGTTTCTAATATCTTTCAGATTATGGTACCAATTTCTGGCATTCCTGAAGGCAGCTCAGCAAATAACATAAACAACACTGAAGCTTGTGTATCAGACACCCTCACCCCCATGGCCTTCCCTCACGGCCTCCCTCTCTCTTCACTCGGTGGTCTACCCTTCCACCCTACTGCCACTAGGTATGCCCACCCCTGCTTTTGGGTAATTTAGTGTTACTGCTCAAGAATGAATGTGATTGAGTTTTATCTTGCAGTTTCACTCTATGGTGCCTAGTGGTGTAATGGTTAGAATGCCCCAGTCAGTGTGACACCCTTGGGTAGGATCAGTTCCCAAGAGGTGGCTGAACTTATCAATCCTGTTTTGTCACTGAAGGGAGTAGGCTGAACTGTGTGAGACCCTAGCCTTGAGCTATGTGGTAAAATGGTATTGACTGTTGTACATTATAGTCAGTCTTGGAGGTATCTAAGGAAGAGAAACTTTTGTTGCCTGGTACTGTCACAGATAACTATAGTGGTAGTAAGGGGACCATTTTGACCAGACATAAAACTGAGGACAGTACCAAAATCATTCTCTTGTATCATTATTTTCTTGCCTGGCATCACCTGTGTGTGGGTGCGAATGTGGGCATTCTTTTTCTTACATTCCTACTTCACTTGTTCATCCTCATTTTATCCCCTGGTTTACCGTGGGATACTGCAGTTTTCAAAGCATACTGAGGGATCCACCGCTGTGTTTAACGGCACCTTTAAGTGGTTACTTTATGTACTATACATACTTCTTCCATCCTTGGCTACATTTACAGGGTATGAACATTTGGGTGGGGAAGGAAGGGGGATTCCACTGAGCCTAAATCTGAATGAGTAACAGGATTAAATCTAATTTTATTCTAATAATTTTTGTATCATCATGTGTTAATTTTTATTCAGCAAAAGGTCAGTGATTTAAAGAATGTGACTTATAATATTCAGTGGTAGGTGGTGGCGACCATCATCCACTCACTTGATGTAGTCCTGCCTACTTCTTCCTTAGCCTGTATCATTCTCTTTCTGAGCCTGCCCTCCTCTCTTCCTATTTCTCCCAGCTTTCCTGTCACTTCTTATTGCTTTTCTTTCCTTTACAGGTGGCTTTACATTGAGTGACAAGCCAAATGGTTTCCTGTAAACCAAGAAACCATTTACAACGCTGGGTGGTAACCATATTACGAAACCATACGTGCTCCCTACGTGTCAACAAGTGGGTTGGTGGAGGGTTAGTGCCCCTCCCTGTAAAACAAATGACACAGAGTCAAATGGCCACCCCTTATGGGATTATGGCGTCTGGCAAAAGATAGACTTATAATATTGTATTTATTATTTGTTCATCCATCCATCCATCATCTAATCCTATGTTGCCCCAAGAGGAGCGTATTATTTGTCACCTTGGGGAATCTGCCTCGACCCTCCATTTTCTGGACTAAAAGGAGGGGAGACCAGTTCGGGAACCCCCCAGATCCGGGAATCGCAAAAGTCTGACCCCACATACCATTCCCCGGACTTTTACCATACTTTTCTGAGTTCTTCAATGTTGTCCGGCAATTATTCTGATATTCTAGAGCATTCTGGAATGTAGGCTACCTATACCAGCATAACTAACGTACACGGTACATAAAATAATAACACTTGACACAATAACAATAATAATAACATTGAACACAGTAGTGGTATCTTGCTACCCATAACCCTAAGAATGGTTGGTTAGACAGTTTTTGACGAGAATGTGGAGGATATGATAGAAGAAGATCAGAAAGCTGAGGAAATAGAGGAAAATGAACAAGGAATGTAACACCACAAGGTGAGCCAACCACTCATCAGCTGACCCAAACACACAATCAGCGAATGTGATCTCAGTCTTTGGCCGAATCAGCAGTTTTAATTGGAAAATATTTTAATCTTTTTCACTATATAGGTTTACACACCCGATTATCTGAAATCCAATCAAAAAGTTTTGCATAATTTTATTCTCTATCTATCTATTGCCAGATGCCTTAATCCCACACGGGGTGGCCACAAACAAATCGCCTCCATGTCACTCTGTCCCCTACCATTTCACTACCACGCTTCCAACTCACACCCTCCTCTCTCATATACCTCTCCACTCCATCCCTCCATCTCATCCTCGGCCTCCCCCTCCCTCTCGCCCCCTCCACCTCACTCACATACACTCTCCTCATCAGTCTTTCACTCTCCATCCTCTCCAGAGGAAAAATTTTTATTAGCAGAAATGTTTTGCCTCTAGCCTAACCACTCGCCTTGACGGACTTTTGCTGTTTATAAATATCGATTTACAATGCAGATACTTTTTTTCTAATTAAAAAAAATATTTATGCAAAACTGAAATCTGTCAAGGCATGCTGACGATCTGAAAGGGAAATACAGCGAAAGCTCGATTATCCAGGCTCGGATTATCCAGCCTTTGGATTAATCGGGTTGTGACTGAATGATTAATTGGTACGATAATTCATAAAATTAACAGTACGATAGCTCCAGTTTAAACAGAAAGCACCGCGGTTGCTAGCGAGCGAGCTATGAGTAAACGAGCGTGAGTCTACCCCCCACCCACACCTCTCGCTCATGACCTGCCTTGTTTGCCTCGGTCACTCACGTGTGCGACATTCACCATGGCTAGTTCACCTGTTACCTCTGCTGATTTACCAGTATGGCCGTGGTTTATTTTTATATTTGTGATGTTGGCGATGCCCTTCATCATTATATCCATGGCTCCACCACCAACAAAGAGGAAAAGAACTGTCCTGACGCTGCAACAGAAGCTGGAAATGATTAAAAAACTTGAATCTGGTTAGAGTATTAATCGCTGCTCAGAGTTCTACGGAATAGGCAAGCAAACTGTGTCTGACATTCGAAAATCCAAGGCAAAACTAATGGAATTCTCTGGTAAGATAGCCATTGACTGTAAAGTTAGTGGGTCGTCGGCTGCCAGAAAAACCATGAAAATTGCNAAAAACTTGAATCTGGTTGGAGTATCAAGCGCTGCTCAGAGTTCTACGGAATTGGCAAGCAAACTGTGTCTGACATTCAAAAATCCAAGGCAAAACTAATGGAATTCTCTGGTAAGATAGCCATTGACTGTAAAGTTAGTGGGTCGTCAGCTGCCAGAAAAACCATGAAAATTGCAGTGGATGATCGTCTAGAAGACGCAGTATATAAGTGGTTTGTTCAGCAACGGAGTGTCGGCGTTATGGTACGGGGTGCGGAGATTAAGTCTGCTGCAGAGAAGCTAGCTAACCATATCTGCATTCAGGATTTCAAGGCATCTGATGGTTGGCTTTCTCGTTTCAAAGCAAGGCATGCTATGGTAAACCGACGTGTGTTTGGCGAGTCTCTGGATGCAGATACATCACAAATTCAGCCGTTTCGGGAGAAATTGCTGAAGCTTATACAAGACGAAGGTCTTCTCTCCCAGGTATATAACGCTGACGAGACTGGTTTATTCTACCGGTCATTGCCCCTGAACACATTTGCACGCCATGAAGAGTCTGTTCCTGGACACAAAATTTCCAAAGATCGTGTGTCTGTGTTGTGCTCTGCAAGTGCCGATGGTCTGCACCGGTTGAATCCGCTCGTGGTTGGCAAGGCTCATTGCCCACGCTGTCTCCGCACCTGTATGAATAAATTACCTGTTTTGTACGACTTCTCCAAGAAAGGCTGGTTCAACGTGGCGATTTTTAAGAAGTGGTTCTTTAATCATTTCATCCCTGAGGTGCGAAGATTTCAACAGGAAGTGCTGAATATTGCACCAGCTCGTGCACGAGCAATTCTCCTGCTTGATAACGCCCCTGCTCATCCTGGCGTTTCTGAACTCGTGAGCGATGATGGACAAATCAGGTGCATCATGCTGCCTCCTAACACAACATCAGCTATCCAGCCTATGGATCAAGGCATCATATGTGCAGCCAAGCGACTCTACCGATGACGATTCCTTGAAGAGGTAAGTTTTAATTCATCGTATGTGTCATTAACTCCTTCAGTACAAGAAAAGCTTTTCTTTTGGTAAACATACGTTTTATCAGAGGCAGTAAAATCACCTTACCAAATCAATTTTTCCAGTCTGTACTTTGTGATTTTTTTCTGAGGCGGTAAAATGTTTCATGCTAAATATGTTTCCCCGTCAACTTGTTTGACTCAGCCTAACGGTGGAAGTGACTGCCACCTAGTGTTTTACTACATCTAACCAAACCTAGCTTAACTGTACCTAATAATTTACCCAAACCTAACCTATCATCCAGTTGAGAAACGAAAATCACCTTTGAGTACGTTTAGTAAGACAGACAATTGTAGGTATGTGCACGTGATGATAAAAACGGTAAATGTGTTCCTTATTGCAGTTTCCTATTTTGGGTGTATTTTTTTCTTTTCTAACGTTTGACAGTTTTTTTTAGTTCATTTGAGTGTTTTGAGGTCTCATTTGTTGTGCAAATGAAAAACCATAATATGACTGACAGTAATCTGATCGGAAATATTAGTAATGGGGGAAGGTACTGGCCATATCTAAGTTTAACTAAACCTAACCTAACCTAACCTAGCTTGACTCTACCTAATAATTTAATCTACCCTAACTTACTAACATAACCCAACATCCAGTTGGAAAACGAAATCCACCTTTCAGTATGTTGGGCAAGATTCGGTAATATTAATTTGCACACAAAAAACACATACAGGCATAATCCACTGAGTATGGTAAAATTGCCTGCTAAAGAAACAGCAATAAAGA
>JAGKTI010019659.1:0-16844 GCA_018397915.1 Birgus latro | reverse complement strand
AATGTATATATACTGTACAGTATATTAACTTACATATAAAGAAAAAAACTGCCTAATCTAAAGGTCCTAAAGCTAATCACCTAACAGACAAATCGCTAGCCTATAATAAAGCCTAAAGATACAAATAACTAAACCTACACTAATGGTAAAAATACCTCGACCAGGAGAACACCATCGACTGCAGATATATGCCTATCTACATTACACACCTGCACTCATCACCTGGTGACTGTCAGTCAAGGCACAACCTAATATAGGGGACATCAATATACGCAAAAGAACCACACGAGTCAGGATCATTTTCATATACGTCAGCTGTCAGCCCTAATTAGGACAACTTAAACGAGATGGTATAATGTATTTACATAATATGTACAGAAAGTGAAGGACCTTGTTCAACAGGCTACCATCGACTGCAAGTGCCCAATACCTTTTTATATTGCACGCTTGCACTCATCAGCTGGTGACTGTCAGGCAAGGAACGGGGTTTAATGTAGGGGACATCTATATTAAACAGATCAGTCGTAAGCAGGAACTATTTCAAATATGTCAACTGTCAACCCTAATTAAGAGTACAATATTTACAGTCGATAAAAACCACAGCCATATGGTAAAAAAGGCACATCACTCTGATCAATCTGGTCTCTCTCAAGAAAGCCATCAATTTATCAGTCATAACAATGTCCCCATCACCCAGGATGGTGGAAAGAGTGAAAGGGACATCTGCTATGCCGCAGTAATTTATAAGTGAAGCACGTTCACAAATAAATCGCCGACGGTGCCGGATGATATGACCAATAGGTAACATCGCATCACAGATGTCACAGTGCGGTGGGAAGCGTCTTTCCATATAAGGTTTCCTGTGCTTTAGTATGGTGGCATTAAGCCGCAGCCGAACCAACACCTCTTCCAGGCGACTGGGACGGTTGGCAGTAGCCCAGTCACCCAGGTACGGCTTACAGGTTGGAATATTAAGTCTGGTCCACTGACCTTGGCACAGAAGATTTATTGATTTCTTTCTGAGAGAGAGACTCGACCGCTGATCACAAGGAACGTCCCAGGTCTCCTCGAGCTCTACGGCCAACTTTGCAAGTAAGTCAGCCTGCTCAGTGCCGCAGATACGACAATGACCAGGCACCCAGATCAGCGTGAAGGACTTGTCGCACGAATGCAATTTATTAATTATGCGGCCCTGGATCTCATTAGAGTCCGTAGTACAGGATGCAATTGCCTGAAGGGCTGATTTTGAGTCGGAAAATATATGACAAATGAGTCATATCGAGAACTGAGAGCATAGTCTATGGCTTTGTCAATTGCAAAAAGTTCCGAGGTAAACACAGATGTATGAGTTGGCAACCGATACCTGAGGGCACATTCAGTCGACCACACACTAGCACCCACACATTCACTCGACTTGGAACCATCAGTGTACAATTGGTGGGACCCCAAGTGACGAATGATGACATTATGAAACAACTGGTGGACCTCCACCTCCGGCTCCTTGGTCTTAGGTGCTGGGAGCCATAATACATCAACAATAAAGCCAGGTGTCTCCCAAGGCGCTATATTTTTAGTCACCAACTTGTCACAGTAACTGAGGTCCACACCAAGCTCTTGAGTTAGTGGAGGCGAACAGCAAGTGGCCGATGCACCCCCCCCCCCTCCATAAGATGATGGTGTTGACGCGCAGGGGGGTACACGCCACGTTGCCGATATTGCTTTTCCTTAAGTGGCTATCACATGGGGACTCGTGGACATCCAAACTGGCTGTGGACGTCCAGATTTGCTGTCGTACGACGGTCGTGGACGTCCACAAGTGGAAGGTCGCCTGACCCATTCTTGGACGTCCACGACTCCGTAGTCTCCGTCTTCTCTATTGAGTTTATCCGTAGTTGTGGCCAAGTAATGTGTGTTGTTTGCTATCTTATTTTATGATTATTTCAATACAGTTAGTGAAATACAGGAGTTAGGGGTTGGAGCCACAGACAACACAACGGCCGGAGCAGATGACACCAGCACCCCCAACCCCCCCAGTACCACCGGGGGACCGCCGCTGACACATAGCGGCTGGGAACAGGAACGGCGTACCTGTCTCATTTCCCGGCGCCCCTCTCACGCCCAGGTGATGACCCAGAAAGGTAGCAGATGCTGGCACCTAGTCTCCGGCCAGAGCTCCACTCAACAGGGAAGGGGTGGAGTTTACAACTCCACGCAATGCCGCGGTATCGGCCATAGTCGTACCGGGTATGGGGCAGAACCGGCCACAGTCCGTTCCCCGGTTGTTTCCCCACCACAGGGCCGCAACACGGACGCGTGTCGGCTGGGCGGGACTGGCCATAAGTCGTCCGTCTCCTGTAGGCGTTCCCCCCAGAGTGGCGCTGCAGTACCAGCCATAAGCTGTACTGGGCACGAGGCAGGATCAGCCACAGTCCGTCCCTCTGCTGCTAGTGCTCCCAGCTCACCGGTACGGGCCATTAGCCGCACCAGAGCTCCCACCTCCTGTGCCCTTCCGACATCGGCCATAAGTAACGTCGGGCCAGAGATAAGGCAGGCCATTAGCCGCACAGAAGCTGTTGCCCCCTGTGCAACCCAGGCGTCAGCCATAAGTCATGCCAGGCCAGAGGTAGAGCAGGCCATCAGCCGCACTGAAGCTGTCATCCCCTGTGCAACCCAAACGTCGGCCATAAGTCACGTCAGGCCAGAGGCAGAGCAGGCCACTAGCCACCCTGAAGCTGATGCCCCCTGTGCTACCACGACGTTGGCCATAAGTCACGTCGGGCCAGGTGTAAAGCAGGCCACCGTCCGCTTCCCTCCTACAGGAGGACCTGCAGCCGGAGAGGACCCTTCACCCGAGACGTGGCAAGGCCTCGCACAAGGTCTTGGTTCCCTACGACTCCACCAGGGTGTACAGTGGCCGAAGCAGACCCCACAGCCAATGACGGGCCCTGTCCACTACTCCCCCGGCCCGAGGTTCCCGTGAGGCGACCCTGTCGGCGACACCGCCCTCTAGCAGTTGCCGCAGTCCAGCCGCCCCGGGTTCCAGTGNCCTGGGTCCCCAGTTGCCCCGGGAGTTGCCCCGAACACCAGGGCGCGACTTACCTGTGGGCGAGGCCTCCCTGAGTCTCTCCCAGACCCGACGACAGGCCCGTCTTCTGCCTCTCTTTGGGCCGAGCCCCTAGCCCCCCCAACTACGTGTGGGGCCCTGTCCAGGGGCGCGCCACTCTGCCTTTTCCTACCTACAGGAGGAATCAACCTAGGGCTTACCAGTGGTAACAAAGTGAGTGGACTTTACATATGTGTGTGTTCTTTCGACCCAGATATTTGTGTGCATCAACGAATACATCACGAGTGATCCCCTACAGTGTATTCTTGAGTCTAAGTGACCAGAAACCCAGAATATAAGATTGGACGAGCCTAATACCTAGAACGTGGCCTGACCTATATCTCAGGTAGAGTCCCATGTCTTGGACAGTCTTTGTGACCAACAGAATATTCCTATTGTGTCAGTTGTGCCATTCCCTTGCTATTTACACTCTTCCTTCCCTGTGTGCATTAAATCTCCACTCACCCCCGTGTCCAGACACGTTAGTCGGGATATACCAAAATATCGCAATCCCCCCTACCAGTGATCACTACGGGCAACACTACCTGAGATAGACTTCCAGCCACCAGGTATCTGTGACACAGGTGTTAACGTAACTCATATACAGTGCCGTCCAGTGCTGTACGGGTTTAGGAAATTATGGTAAATTCATTCCTGTGCCTTAAATTATAAGTGTATTGTATGTGCCATAAGTGTTGGGTAAATAGTACCATACTTCTACCAGTCGGTATAGTGACAGATTCCATTTGTGTACAGAGTTAACCTACCCCCGACCAACCCAGTTGTAATATATTTGTGATGTACTATTGTTCTTTGGAAAATATCTGGAATACATGTGTGTAGTACTTACTGACTTGTTTTTGTGTCCAGTCCTACTCTTTGGAGTTACCTCCCTGTCTAGAATAGGGACCCGCTGTAGCCTGCGTATTTGAGGGCGAGAAACCGACCCACAAATATGTAGCATAACACTGGTAGCTAGCGGTGGTTCTTGACCCGGACGGTAAAAAAGGACTGGAAACTTTTTTGTGAAAATGGCAGCCAAAACACATGTACCCTTACCAAAATTTGACCCAGAACAATGCGACATCACTACTTACTTACAAATGGTCAAGCCATTACTTGATATTGGATTTGAAGAAGATAATCAGAAAATAGCTGTCACTCTACCTTACCTGGGAAAGGCGGTATCTACTATAGCACCAAAAATAGTCCCAGATCTCACATGGGCCAGGTTTGCTAAAATAGTTACAGACGCTATCACCCCATCATTATGGAAAGTTGTCGCAGTTTCACAACTAGATGCCCTAGAATATGACTGTGATTTGGACAACACGTTGGTCCAAGCTAGGCGACTCGTCACCGCCGCATACCCGGATGCCGAAATGAATACCCGGGATGAGCATATATTCAACGCTCTGCTCAGAGTCCTTCCGGGCATGGTTAAGGAACATTTACTATCCATGACCCGACAGGAAATTTGGACCGTGATGTCCAGCTCATTCACCGCCTTCTCGCAGCACGCCCCGACACGCAACACATCGGGGTCGTGAGCCGGTTCCCAACGAAACCCTCCCCCACGCCGCCCCAACCCTTTCCAGCCCCACCGCGAAGCACCTCCGCCTCGGCTCTCCCAAGAGCCCACCCCTCCAGGAAGCAGCCGCCCCAGAGAAATAGTAAAAATCTTATCACTATCAATCCGTGGGAGTTCACAGCCTGTAACAGCCGCTGCCCACTTCACGACATACGTGAACAACTGAAGGTGGCACGCAGATTGAGAGCCGACCCACCGAGGCGCCGCCCAATGCTGGCAGTAGATGAGGGCCCTGTTAACCCCCAAACCCCCCTCGTTGAGGAACCTGACACCGGCTGCGAACCAGAGATTGGCGTTGGATTTTTAGGACTGCCCCAACACCTCCCCACGATGGCGGGGTGCCACCTCTACAAAGTACCGACCCCCGGTTTATGATAAGATGAAACTACAGGGGGTCAAGGCAAGACTTCTGGAAGATACAAGAGCCGCCAGGTCCTGCCTGTATACACACTTCTACTCCCGCCATAAGGAGGTTTTTGGCCCCCTTTTCCCCACTTCAGCCCACCTCATAGACGCGGGGGGAAGGCCCGCTACCTATTCGTGGGGAAACTCGGGCCCTACAAACCAAGACTCATCAACAAGCCTCCATCTGTCATCCCTTCATAATTTTTGACTCGTCCTGCCGTACTTATGATGGTTACTTGGGGCTAGACCTGCTCACCTGCTCCAACAGCTCCACACGCACATAGACTGCCACGGGGGGCGACTTCAGTTTCGACAGCCTCCCCAACAGCCCCAAGTCATTTGTACTTGCACAAGGCAAGACGACACCCTCCCCCCTTCTCCTGCCCAAGCCCCCCGCAGCCCCACTTTCCCCGCAACCGTCGCGTCCTCCCTCACCATTCCTCCCCACCACGAAGCGTGGCTAAGGATCAATAAGCCCACAGGGACCCATTCCCTATTTTCTCCAAGTGTCTCCACCGGGCCCATCGCTGCCTGCCTGGTGTCGCTGACTTTCCTTCCGCCCCACATTAACGCCGTCAAAGTGGCGAACCTGGCGGCTACGCCCCTCACTCTGCCAAGGGGACTCCTGATCGGCGACCTAGAGGCAGCAGAGCCTTGCGACACCCCACCCCTAGAATCAAACCCCTCTCCCCTCCCTCCTTTGCCTGACCACTTATCTCCCCATCAAGCCGAGATGCTACACCATCTACTACTGGAATACCAAGACCTTTTCTCAACCGGGCCCGCTGACTTGGGGCATACGACATATCTAGCCCATGAAATTCATACCACCGGGCCCCCCATCCGGCAACCCTCTTGCCGGAAGAAATCACACCAACGGGCTAAAGAGGACAAGCAAGTGTGAGAAATGCTGGACGCCGGCATCATAACACCCTCTACCAGTCTCTGGTCCTCCCCCATTGTCCTGGTTCGAAAAAAGACGGCACTCAGCGATTCTGCATCGATTACCGCCGCCTGAACGATGTAACCACCAACGATGCCACTCCTCTCCCCCACATAGACGACTCCCTACACGGCTCCACCTAGTTCTCCATGCTGGACCTCCAGTCAGGATACTGGCAGGTCCCCATCCACCCCCGAGATCACGGGAAAACGGCTTTCTCCACGAGTAATGGGAAACTTTATCAGTTTAATGTTCTTCCCTTTGGGCTATGCAACGCCCCGGCCACCTTCTCCCGCCTCATGGAGTCCGTCCTCAGCGGTCTGACCTGGGAAGTCTGCCTGGCGTACCTCGATGACGTTATTGTCTTTAGCAAAACGTGGGCTGATCACCTGCACCGCCTCCGACAGGTGTTTCAGCGAATACGCCAGGCTGGGTTGAAACTCAAGCCAGCTAAATGTGTCCTAGCCGCCCGCTCTGTCGCTTTCCTAGGACACATTGTCTCAGGGAAAGTCAACTCCCCAGATCCCGATAAAACTGAAAGCCATCGCCAACCAACCTGTTCCCCAAGACGTCCACCAAGACCGCGCCTTCCTGGGGCTCGCGTCGTACTACCGGCGGTTCATCAAAGGATTCGCCGACCTTGCAAAATCGCTCCATGACCTCACTAAGAAAGGCGAGCCCTTCGTCTGGAGCAACGACCGATTCGCCGCGTTTCACTCCTTGAAGGAGAAGCTCGTTTCCTCCCCCATCGTCGCCTTCCAAAACTACGACCTCCCCTTCAGGTTATACACCGACGTCTCCCTGGTAGCCATAGGCGCCGTCCTGGCACAGGTCCAGGAAAGGCTCGAACACGTCATAGCTTGCGCCAGCCACACCCTAAACCCTGCCAAACCAAATTACGCCGCTAACAAGTGCAAATGGTTGGGCATCATCTGGGCCCTCGATTACTTCAGGGCCTACCTATCTGGCACCAGGGTCACCGTCATCACAGACCACCAATCCCTTCAGTGGCTCCGGCAATCACCCACCCACAACGTCCAACTCCTCCTCTGGCGCGAAGCGCTCGAGGAGTTTGATTACGAGATTGCTTACCGGCCCGGGAAATTGCACACCAACGCCGATGCCCTCTCCCACCTGCCATTACAATCGCTCCTTCCTCAATCCGAGCTGATCCAGCACTGGCAAAATCGAGATCGGCCTCCCTGGATTCCCCAGCATCTATTCTCAAAACTCCACCTGCAAGGGGACCAACTCTTCACACCATCGGGTCACATTGTCCTTGATCCGGACTCCGCCGTGGGCGTCCTCACCCACCTCCACTCGGACAATGGAATCCACCTGGGTACGAAGAGGCTAACTTATGTCTTCAACGACCTTTATTGGGCTCCCAACCCCTCTACCCTCACCCAGAGTGTCACTCAGGCGTGTCGAGCATGCTGCTTAGGGAAAGACATCACCCGTACGGCGGGTCCTACCGGCAAGATCTCCGCCCACAAACCCTGGCAGCTTTTGTCTGTCAATGTTGTTGGACCCGTGCCACCTAGGTCTAGCTACCGATACATCGTCACATTCGTCGACGTTTATTCCAAGTTCCTGATCGCTTGTCCGGCCAAGGAACACACTGCCGTCGCCATAGCCGATGTCCTCATGCGCCACGTCTTCCCCTACTTTGGCGTTCCCCAGGCCATTCACTCTGATAATGCCCCAGAGTTTACAGGACAAATATGGAAAGAACTATCCACCATATTCGGGTTCTCCATTTCCCACTCCTCCCCCTACTGGCCCCAAGGAAATGGGGTATGCGAAAGGAGCCATCGGACCTTGCTAAAACAAGTCAGAACCCGAATCCAAAGTACCCAGGACCAAGAATGGCCTGCCCACGTCAAGATTGTCCAATGGGGAATGAACACCTGCCCCCGCGATGACAGCATCACCCCCCAAGAGCGGGTATTCGGAGATGCGCCCCTCCTCCTCCCTCTCCGGCAACACCTCCAACCCCCCGCTCCTTCCCCATCCACGGACCCCCTATATCACCTGAAGCGTCGTCTACAACACCTGCATGGACACCAGGACGCTCAGACAGATTCCTCCTCTGCTAACCCTTACGAACCAGGTGACGAGGTTTTCGTGGCTTGTCTTCCCACCCCCAATAAGGTTGCCTCTCGTTTCATGGGGCCCTATACCGTCACGAGAGTCCCCAACCCCTTCCAAGTCATCATCGACTACCATGGAACCTCCCGCACCTACAGGAATCGCCACGTCCACCCCGCCCGGGACTCCCCAACCCCTGCCGCTCCCTCCTCAACCACTCGAGCAAGTTGAACACCACCCGCTCCCCATGAAGAGCCCTTTATGTATCATTTATCCCCATCCCCTTCCCCATCGGTTTCCACTGCCCCCTCGCCACTCGAAACTCTTGCACCATGCCCCATGCACTACGCTGACCCCACCACCACGCTCCCCCGCCGCCGCCACGCCGCCTGCTCCACGTGCTCAACACACACCTAACGGAAATTCCACACCGGCCACCCAGCGCTCCGCGCCCAGCTTAACCCCTACCCCACCACACCAAGCCACCCCACACTCCGCCCGCCCCTACTCCACCTTCCCTTTCCTCATCGCCGCACACTCCACGACTAACCACCACCACTACCCGTTCCGGGCATATCTCATCCCCACCAGCTCGCTACACCTCAACCCCTACGCCCACCCATTCGCCCAGTAACAGACAACCGCCCACCCCACCCCCCAATACCACCCCCATAACCCTTCCTACTCCACACCTCGCATGGAAGAACCCGCCCCGCTGCATTCCCAGGGGAACACTGCCCCCATACTCCACCGGCAATATAAACTGCACCGGGCTACATCTATCCAGCATTCGCTTCCAAGACACCACCACCACCACCATCATGCGTGTCACGAGAATCACCTGGATTCCCACCTTTGGGCGACACCTACATGAGAAACACACAACACCTGCTGTGACTTCTCCAGCAGACAAACCACCCTTCCACTCTACGGGTCGCCTATGCCCACCACCTGAATGCCAATGTGCCCACTGACCACTGGACGACCTTCCTGAGCCACCTCGATCCTATCCACCAAACGGCCAACGCCAACCTATACCACCTCCAGTCACGGGGTCGTGACTTCGTTATCGAGGAGGGTGGTGAAATACAGGAGTTAGGGGTTGGAGCCACAGACAACACGACGGCCGGAGCAGATGACACCAGCACCCCCAACCCCCCCAGTACCACCGGGGGACCGCCGCTGACACAGAGTGGCTGGGAACAGGAACGGCGTACCTGTGTCACTTCCCGGCGCCCCTCTCACGCCCAGGTGATGACCCAGAAAGGTAGCAGTCACCAGCACCTAGTCTCCGGCCGGAGCTCCACTCAACAGGTAAGGGATGGAGTTTACAACTCCACACAATGCCGCGGTATCGGCCATAGTCGTACCGGGTATGGGGCAGAACCGGCCACAGTCCGTTCCCCGGTTGCATCCCCACCACAGGGCCATGACACGGACGCGTGTCAGCCGGGCAGGACTGGCCATAAGTTGTCCGTCTCCTGTAGGCATTCCTCCAGAGTGGCACCGCAGTACCGGCCATAAGCCGTACTGGGCACGAGGCAGGATCGGCCACAGTCCGTCCCTCTGCTGCTAATGTTCCCAGCTCACCAGTACGGGCCATTAGCCGCACCAGAGCTCCCACCTCCTGTACCCTTCCGACGTCGGCCATAAGTCACGTCGGGCCAGAGGTAAGGCAGGCCGTTAGCCGCACAGAAGCTGTTGTACCCTATGCAACCCAGGCGTTGGCCATAAGTCACGCCAGGCCAGAGGTAGAGCAGGCCATCAGCCGCACTGAAGCTGTCGTCCCCTGTGCAACCCAGATGTCGGCCATAAGTCACGTCAGGCCAGAGGCAGAGCAGGCCACTAGCTGCCCTGAAGCTGATGCCCCCTGTGCTACCACGACGTTGGCCATAAGTCATGTCGGGCCAGGTGTAAAGCAGGCCACTGTTCGCTTCCCTCCTACAAGAGGACCTGCAGCCGGAGAGGACCCTTCACCTGAGACGTGGCAAGGCCTTGCACAGGGTCTTGGTTCCCTACGACTCCACCAGGGTGAACAGTGGCTGATCCAGAGTCCCCGCAGACCCCGCAGCCAACGACGGGCTCTGTCCACTACTCCCCCAGCCCAAGGTTCCCGTGAGGCGACCCTGTCGGCGACACCGCCTTCTAGTAGTTGCCGCAGTCCAGCCGCCCCGGGTTCCAGTGTCCTGGGTCCCCAGTTGTCCCGGGAGTTGCCCCAAACGCCAGGGCGCGACTTACCTGTGGGCATGGCCTCCCTGAGTCTCTCCCAGACCCGATGACAGGCCCGTCTTCTGGCTCTCTTCGGGCCGAGCCCCTAGCCCCCCCGACTACGTGTGGGGCCCTGTCCAGGGGCACGCCACTCTGCCTTTTCCTCCCTACAGGAGGAATCAACCTAAGGCCCACCAGTGGTAACAAAGTGAGTGGACTTTACATATGTGTGTGCTCTTTCGACCCAGATATTTGTGTTCATCAACGAATACATCACGAGTGATCCCCTACAGTGTATTCTCGAGTCTAAGTGACCAGGAACCCAGATTATAAGATTGGACGAGCCTAATAGCTAGAACGTGGCCTGACCTATATCTCGGGTAGAGTCCCCTGTCTTGGACAGTCTTCGTGACCAACAGAATATTCCTATTGTGTCAGTTGTGCCATTCCCTTGCTATTTACACTCTTCCTCCCCTGTGTGCATTAAATCTCCACTCACCCCCGTGTCCAGACACGTTAGTCGGGATATACCAAAATATCGCAGTCCCCCCTGCCAGTGATCACTATGGGCAACACTACCTGAGATAGACTTCCGGCCACCAGGTACCTGTGACACAGGTGTTAACGTAACTCATATACAGTGCCGGTCAGTGCTGTACGGGTTTAGGAAATTATAGTAAATTCATTCCTGTGTCTTAAATTATAAGTGTATTGTATGTGCCATGTGTTGGGTAAACAGTACCATACTTCTACCAGTCGGTATAGTGACAGATTCCATTTGTGTACAGAGTTAACCTACCCCCGACCAACCCAGTTGTAATATATTTGTGATGTACTATTGTTCTTTGGAAAATATCTGGAATACATGTGTGTAATACTTACTGCCTTGTTTTTGTGTCCAGTCCTACTCTTTGGAGTTACCTCCCGGTCTATTAGAATAGGAACCCGCTGTAGCCTGCGTATTTGAGGGCGAGAAACCGACCCACAAATACGTAGCATAACAGTTAGTAGGTTTGTATAATTATTTTATACGACTTATTATTTTTTTATTTGTTTTAGAAAAATACCCATTGCAAAAGTCACTAGCTGGTTCATGTACAGTCGTCAGCACAAATTTGCTGCAAGCCTGCTTGTGTGATGTGGGTCGTTTTGTCTGGCAATAGTGCATGATAACTAGTTGCCACAGAGGCTTTTATGCGCATTATAGATGTTTGTAAGAATTAGTACTATAAATCGCCCAAAATGCAATATTCTTTACATCTGATTAGCATAAAAATGTGCGAAAGACGACAGAAAGGTGTGGAATGATGAAACTTCAGCTCTCTCCCCCATACCCCTCTCGATGACCCTACCCAGCCTACCTCTCACCACACCTCCCCTCCCGCTCTCCTCCGCTCCCCTCTATCCTTATCCTGCCTACCTTATTATTTTTTATTCACCGCGCTAACCTACGTAATTATCCGCAATCTTCTCTCTTTCTTGTCGATTTCTGTAACCTTTTAGTTTCCCTACATTCGTGAGATTCTTGCCATGCCACAGTCTTTTCTCTCACTCCTTACTCCAAGCCTGATGCAGTAGTTCGAAACATTATTGGTTCAAATACCAGTAAGGAATACATCACAAGAACGAGGCCTCAATGTTCCTCTATCTCCTTGATGCTGGTACTGACAAAGGGTGGAGAAAAGAAAGACAACTGAAATAAAAGAAGTGGGAAGGAGACGGGGAGGGTGAGAATGGTACTCGAACAGGAAGGAATATTTATAATTAGCCTTGGATATAGTTGGAAGTACTGCGAGTAACTGGGAATAGGGTAGACTGGGTTAAGTAAACAGTCAATAGAAAATTGCGTTGCGTCAATGGAGTTAGTGCCGTGGATAAATGAATGTTGGTAGAGAGGGTGGGAGAGAAGACAGTGGAGAGGAAAGAGAGTGAGTAAGGGGGCTGGAGGGAGAGGGATGGGTAGGGGGGACATCAGGAGGAGTAAGGGGGAGAGAGGCGAAGGGAATTTAGACACGGTTATAAAGAGGAATACCAGAGTATTACGCTCATACGTCATTCCATAACGTTCCGTCAGATCTTGCACTTTTTTTTAATACCAATCAAATACGATATACAGAATATTGTACTCCAGGGAGTCTCTAATACCACTTCATAAAAACACGTCTTTAAAGTATATTAAAGTCTATGTGGTGACTAGCCCCCTAACACTGTTGCCAGACAAAAGAGCTTACACCACACGAGTAGACTTGCAGCGAACTTATGCTGACGACTGTACATTGTTGTTGATGATAAAACACGTTGGCTGCTAGGGAGTCGAAATAAAGGATCTTCCAGTCGCGTGGGGTGAACTCGATTAAAAAAAAAAGGTGGCCTTCGACGTCCACCGTGTGATAGGGTATGGACGTCCAAGCTCAGTTTGGACGTCCATTTTGTGCTGCACACAGTGTTCACGGGTCCCCGTGTGATACCCGTTTATCACACGGAGACTCGTGGACGTCCAAACTGGCCGTGGACATCCAAATTTGCTGCTGTGCAAAGGTTGTGGATGTCCACAAGTGGAAAGCTGCCTCAGGACCCACCTATACCAGGTCAGCCAGCCAGGTGACGAGAATAAGCCCGTCTCGCGCAGGCTAGCTTAGTGACGTCAGCACTGCCTCTCCTCTCAGAGAAGGGAGTTACAGGTTCCCCATGCTCTCACTTCTCTTTGATCGGCTGTTGTTACTATCACTTCTTAATATTTTTATATAAAACATAAGGCTGATAAAAAGACAATTTATTAATTAATGTATAAAATTAACAGTTTATTTCTATAAACTGAATACAAGGAAATGCAGTAAGAGAGTGAGACAGTTACAATAAACAGTTAAGCTGAAACTAACAGTGTTCATTACTCATGACTCATAAGACAAAGTAATTTACGTAGAAAAATAAAGTACACTGTAATATAATCCCAATAAACAATAACTAACCTAAGAATAAAAATATTTGGCCTATTAATAATGTTACGAATTTTCTATATCATGAAATTATGTATTGTAAATCGTGACATCAAGTGATTTTGCGGGAGCATGAAATTTCGCTCATTCTCTCAACCGTCCACTTCTGTACTTATATTTGCATCAAGTTGTCAAAACTTTCATCATTCTTTCGCGAGTGATTGTCTGTATGTACAGACAGTGCATTCCTCTGAGCGATAATTTCTGAATTGTCATTTCTTTGACCTTGCCTCCTCGGCCGTTATTCGGCCACGCCCCGTTCACACGTCCCTTACATCGGACACTTGAAAACACAGTCAGTCCGTCCCTTAGTCATGGAGAGTGCGGGTGTGCTGTGCACAAAGCTCGAGCGGGTCTCTTTTCTTAGTGATTATAGGTCTCAGCTGTATTGGCGTGTATTCCCGAAGCTCCCACCAGCCTGGTGATCGACTGTATTAGCGACGGTCTCATCTATACTGATTAGTATTTCCTTTTGTTTTTCCTAGGCTTAAGTTTTGGTTATTTAGCTATTTGTCTGAGTGTTTGAATGAGTGCATTTCCCTTTCTTTGATTTGAATTGATTCATGTAACGTAAATTTATTTTCTTGTATTCAGTAAATTTACAGTTCGTTTTCTTGAGCTTTGTTAAATGTAACAGTCGTGTTTGATTTCCCCATATATTTAGTACACTTTTGCTACTCCACGTTAGCACAACTCCCTATATTAATCACGACTGGTACTTAGGCCAACTTTTGGTATTAATTCCTAAATCCGTTGTGCTAGCTAGGAGTTTGGCTCAGCCAAGATCCTGTGAATTATTATTATTATTATTTTTTGAATGTTAAGGGGAGAAACCAACTTTCTCAGAGGCCAACAGTACAATAATGCAGCCTACTTGAGCGTTTAGTCTCTGCTGTGTACTGTTGAGAAAGTCTATAAATTCTCGACTCTAAAGAATTGGCGAAGTAAGCCAGCATAAAAGTGAAATCGCTACTTGATTTCATGAGTCGATTCTCTCGTGGCAATTGACTCGATAGTTGTTGCTAGCACACATAGCTATACATAGTATACTTTGTTACAATATATCATTTTCCCTCCGACATCTGGCGACCTCATTCCAGGATATAAACTCCTGGCTTGAAATTATTACCGAATCACTCACTCACTCTTACTTAGGTAGACTGCTGCACACCAGCCAGCATATTAGTCTCACTTTAGTCACTCAGTCTCAATCTGAGCATGATGGAATCCAGTTCATACATGCAAGAAGCCAAGGATATGGGGCTTACTAACCCCCAGGAAATTCGAGATTATGTCCTGTCGTGCTGCAATTACGAGCAGCAACGCGAGAATGCCGCCCGTGAAGAGCGGAAAATTCAGCACGAGGAACGTCAGAAAGAATATGAGCACGGGGAACGTCAGAAGGAGCGCGAGGAACGTGAGGGGGAGCGCAAATACAAGGAACCTCAGAAAGCACGTGAACACGAGCATACCGAGCGCGAGGCACGTGAAAAACACGAGCTTGAAGTGCTGAAGCTGAATCGAGACTCCTTGGCTTCAGGCACATTGGGTACAGCTAACCCAAATTCTGCTAGCGCTTTCTCAGCACCTGTTCTAGCAACTCCACATCTCAAGCTTCCTTCTTACAAGGAAGGCATGCGAATCGAGCCATTCATAGCTCGTTTCGAAGACATGGCATGGCTGTACGATCTGGATGAGGCAGCTAAGCGACTTCAGTTCCTTAGCCTGTTTGAGGGCCCTGCCCTCGACATTCTCCACAGAATTCGCGGAGATAATCTCACGTACGAGATGATGAAGACCGCACTCATCAAAGCGTATGGTCTTACTGTTGATCATGCTAGGAATCAGTTCATGAAGGCACGTCTCCAGGAAAAGGAGACAGCTGTACAGTTCCTTGACCGTCTCACGGCATACTTAGGCGAGTGGATGGAGAAGGACGAGACTCCCAGCATGCGAGAGGGAATAATCGACCTTGTGCTGTGCACACAGCTGGAAAAGTCGTGGCCTGCTGAGCTCATGGCCCAGCTCAAGATGTGCAAAGTGAAGGATGCAAACCAAATGGTGGGAAAGGCTGATGCTTTCTTTACTGCGTATGGGTACCAAACTCATAGGCAACAGCCATGGAATAAGAAAGATACTGCTAAGTCTGGTAAGCAATCGCAGACTGAACCCCAGCATCAATGCCGTTCTCAGAATAATGGCCAAGGTCCAAACAAAGCGCAGAATGACCAGGGGCAGAATACACAGAAACCTGACTGGAAGAGGTACAAGCAGTACCCTAACCAGCAGCAGTACCCTAATCAGCAGCAGTACCCTAAGCAGCAGCAGTACCCTAAGCAGCAGTAGTATCAACCAGCAATCGACAACCGGGACAAACCTTTTCAGCACCAGCCCCAGTGTATCGGAGGCAGGAGGCAAACGCAGCCTTCATTCCCCAACAAGCGCACGATGGTGCTGTCCCCACCAGCACAGGTCCTCCTTCACAGTTCACTAGTCCCCCTCAGATGGTGAACTCTCCTCCACAGGCTGTCAGTGCTCCTGCACCCCAGATGGTGAGTACAACTCCTCATGCATCTAGTTCGGGTACAACCCCTAAGGCATATAGTCCTGTCACGTTTGAAGAGTTGAGTGCCATGCAGCCTTATCAATGGCTGGCTGCTTCCTCCACAGGCCCTCCCACAGGTAACAGTGCCTTCCTTGTTCAGCCAGGGTTTGTGGGAGGTGTTTCTGTTAATGTTCTGAGAGACAATGGTTCCTCAGGTTGCACTGTCAGGCAGAGTCTTGTTCGTCCTGAAGAATATACAGGCAGACAGATCCAAGCTCAGCTTATTGACGGATCAGTGAGATTGTTCCCTGAGGCACGTATCCAGGTAGCATCTCCCTTTTACACAGGTTCAACAGTTGCAGTTGTCATGCAAGAACCTATGTTTGATCTCATTATAGGTAACATACTAGGTGCCAAGTTTAGTTGCACCGTAGATGTCAGTACTCAGACTTCTGCTGCAGTAACACGAGCCATGGCCAAGGCTCCAAATCGTGTTGCCCCGGTGGCCATTGCATCACCGCAAGATCTGATTTGTAGTCAAGATGTTGTCCAAGAACAACAATCTGACCCGACACTTGCTGTTGTACGGAAGAAACAAAAGGGTAAAGTGACCAAGTATTCACGGGGTGGACGAGCCAGGTTCCTTCGCAAACAAGGACGGCTCTACCGTGAGTCACGAACACTCAAGGACGAGGTTCGACTGCAGTTTGTCGTTCCCGCGAACTAACGCCAAGCAGTGTTAGAATGGGGTCATTGTTCAGCATCAGGAGGTCATATGGGCAAAAAGAAAACCCAAGGCCGTATCCGTGCTGACTTTTTCTGGCCAGGAATGGAACAGGAAATAGATATTTTTGTGCACTCTTGTAATGTGTGTCGACGTACCACCATTCAGGAACGTTTCCTTCCTGCGCCGTTTGAATCCGTGCCCATAATCTCTGAGTCGTGTGAGAGAGAGGGCAGTG
>JAGKTI010019658.1:0-11712 GCA_018397915.1 Birgus latro | reverse complement strand
GAATGGTGTCCTGTTTTATTGCTGTGTCGTATTCTCGGTGGCAAGGGAGATTTCGTAACATCTCTTCCTCAGCGATTTATTTTGTACACTACTCGTTGTCCTTACACTGTGATGGCGTGTTAGTCCGATAAGATTATCATTTTCAGTATTTTGACTCAGTTATTAAGTTTCCGCTTGCTGCCTCAAGGAGATTGTTTTTAATAGAGTCAAGATCTCTTTAACTGAAGGGAATAATGAGGGCTTTATCGAACTCTTACTGCTTGAAAAATCTCCCGTAATTTATATGAAATTTTCTGATGGTGGCAAACAGAAGAAAAAAAAAGTATGGTAATTGGAACGAAGTGATTTATGACCGTAAAACATTCCAACCCCTACTCTGTCAGTCGCTATAGCGCGTTTGTTTTATCCTGACAAAGAACCCCAACCTGTTTTAGCTCGGTAGCCAACTGTAGTCAGCGTGGAGGGTATATGCAACTAGTAACCAAAGAAATTACTTCAGGCATCATGAACAAGACTCATCGAATTTCATGCAACCACAGCATAATATTTAAAGTTAACTCAAACCGATTGCAACAGAAAAGAGTAACGCCTCTGTTTGCATTCAGAGTATGAAAAAGTCGGCAACAGTTGTTTTTGCATTTTTATTATTTTATCTGTGAGTGCAGAGGAAAGAAGCTGCCGCAGTATCAATAAAATATATAGATTTTTTTTTTCTTTCGCATCGTGTTCTTGTTGTCTGATCCGTTTGCTAGGGTGACGTCCTTATGCTGTGCGCAAATTCGAATCTTCATGATGCATCTGTTGGATCTTATAGCCTTTCATCCGGTGACGTATGTTTTTAGTTTATTTTTGCTGTTTCCAAACGATTATAATCAGTTGTGAAAAAATCTTCCGTACAGAAGGGGTTAAATAAGGCTCAGTCTAAGTCCTGCTGTCGAAAAATCCTTCCAAAACTGAACCAAATCGTGTAAATATGGCAGGCAAGAAAAAAGAATGCACGGATTCTGGGGGTTAATAAAGTAATGCTATCAGGGACAAAGACTGGTCACCAGCCCTGGACTATGGTAGCCGAGCCTCGGACCCGTACACCTCAGAAAAAAAAGGGTAATATGGGATTGTTTCCTTTTACCTTCTTCAGTTCGTGATGTATTTTCTAACCAGCGATTTTCATATTATTTTATTCTGTCTTTGAGAGCTCCTCAGTACTGAATGGGTTAATGAAGGCTATATCCAACCCCTCAAGCTCGAACATTCTCTCTTAATATGAATACAGCCGTGTGGGCAAATCAAGAATAATACGAGAAAGACGACCTTGGGCTGACGAGATTGATCTGTCTAAATGTTGTCTAACACCGTATCCTGTGGGGGAAGGCTTCGACGTACTAACCTCCAGGCACTTCTGTCTCTGTTCAGTGACGATCCCCTCCTTCGTGACAATCCATCTTACCTCAGATACTCCTCCATTGTGTTTATTCACTAATTATAAGAACCTCCGAGCAGCTGTGTCCCATTTCAGTAACTACGCCTCCCGCGACATCACCTTTCTCATACACTCCCATTTATCCGGCCGATCAGACGTGTGGACTTGATTTGTTTCATTGTAGTATAAGTGGGAACGTGGATGTAACGTCGACTACTGCGAGACATGTTTTAGGGGAAGATTTAGGCTTAGCAGAAACTGATTTCCAGCCTTGATGATCCTAGTATAGTCGAGAGGCAGTTTTTTTAATCCGTCTTTTAAAAGATCTTGTTGCATTTCTGTTCCTATTCAATAAAGACCACTTCCCCACTCATACACGCCCCCACCTCGGTTGATCACTGGTCATGGCAAAAAACTGTGCTGTAGTAGTAGTTGCAAGTCAAAGCTCATCTAGGCTTGAACCCAGTGGACTTCAGGAACCTAACTCTGCAGCCCAACATCCTCCCCTCTGGAGGTGTGTGTGTGTGTGTGTGTGTGTGAGGGGGGGAGGGTTGATAGACGTTTATACAGTCTGCTTCAGGAGTCGTGTTACCCCCTGCCATCCCGCTCTAGTTCATGTGGCAACAGCGCACTACTCGTGTGGGTAGGAGGCAAACAGGATAGATTTTTCGTATTAAGTATTGTGACACAGTAAAACGACATATTAACATGCGGTTGAATGATCCACAGTGGGTATAATATAATGTGGAAACTCTCTGAGGGTATGTGGAGTTGCTTACAATAAGGGAAGGGGGGGGGAGAGGAAATCAGGAGAACGGGAATGCCAAAGTGAAAAAGAAGCGGCAAATCAACTTGTGAATGCAAGGATGCGAACATCCTATGGTTTACAACTACTAAGGTCTTTTGAGATTTTGGGGCCTGGATGTCCCCATAAGTTCCTACTCTTCTCCCCCTAGGCGCATGTAAGACAATGACCGAAGGGAGATAGGATAATATCACTATTACCCGTAATAACCCAGTTGAAGAGTGAGACAGCTTCATTCCCTTTCCCTTCCTTCCTTCGTCTCATACTAACGGTGGTTCGATGCTTCACCACATCCTTTCACCTTCCCTTCTCCTGATTTGTCATCCTCCACTTTCTTCTTCAGAGACAGTATATTTTGTAAATAACACCACATACCCTCATAGAGATGCCATATTATACTGTATATATATTCGATGCGGATCATTCAACCGCATGTTAAGATGTCGATTTACTGTATCAAACTATAAGAAAAATCTCTGCCACATTCCTCCTACCCACACGAGTATTGCGCCGTTGTCACATGAGCGAGAACGGGATGGCAGCGGGTAACAAGACTCCTGGAGACGACTGTACATTCAGGCAGGTCTTCTGTCCGGGTGGATCAGCACCACCTTAAGAAGACGTCCCTCTTCAGTATCATGAAAAGGGGGACGCAAAGGTATGGACAAGCCTCAGTATATTTACGATCGTTTCTGAAGCTTGTGTTGATAGAACACGTTTGACTTGTTTGAAGTGTCGCTGCCTTCTCTGCAATTTGGGACACCAAGCGTTCCATAAATGACACCAAAAAAATGGGGGTGTGGGGGACTTGTTTACAACTTCGTGCTCTCGCTTTTAGTTTACGGCCAGAGAGCTAGACGCATTCCTGTCCCTACTCAGTAACGACCTCTCTCACCACGGCAGATACCACATTGCTCATAATCTCTCACCCGACTGGTTATGGCGTTCGGGGAATGCATATTTGCGACTCAGTTCAATAAAAGTTAAAGAAAAAAAAATAGATGCATATATGAATGTTTGGTACAGCCTGGGGGAAATCATAATCCCACAGAACCCTACATTTTTCTGCCAGTATTTCCACAGCGTTTTATATAGCAATATTCACAGTATGTTAGGCATTAGGAACTATAATCAAACACGTGTGTGTGTGTGTGTGTGTGTGTGTGTGTGTGTTTGTGTGTGAGTGTGTGAGAGAGAGAGAGAGAGAGAGAGAGAGAGAGAGAGATTCTTATTGAAGGGGTAAGTCTCTTCAGTACGCTAGCGCCTTTTTCCCCACTCCACAGGTTGTGTGGATGGGCAGGGCACGGCTACTTTCCAGCTGAATGAAGGTGATGATCTTGATGGTAAGGAGGGGGAGGAGGAGATTTTAATAAAAAGAGTTGTATTTTAGTGCTAAACATATTACTGTTACAAAAGTTTTTTTTTTTTTTAAAGCTAACTAGAGCATTATTTGCGGTTGCTCAGAGCCCCTAGGTGTCGGCTCCTGCTGTAGTGTGGGGCTGCATAGTTTTCCTGAAGCGACTTTAGCTGTCTTAGGAGAGAGTTCCTCCAGTGAAAGGGTTGAAAAACAGTGTCCATTAACCCTTTCAGTACAGAGACTTGCTTATTATATCCTTGCTGCTGTTGCAAGATTTTTATTCGATTTGTAGTGAAACGGTTAACAACTTTAATACGACTACAGCTTTTAGATTATCTGACACTGACACAGAACAATTTTTGTTTGAGTCAGAAAGGCGTCTTCCAATGAGAGGGTGAAAAATAATCTCTTAACCCCATTAGCCTCTCCATTAACCCCGTTAGCTCCTTAAACTCACTCAGTCTGCTGATATATATTTTTGTTTTTATTTTTTACCCTCCACCTGACAAAGTCAGAGGAGAGTGTTATTATCACTGGGATCAATAGGTGTCCGTCCGTAGAGTTGGGCGACAGGTCGGCTTGGCGGCCAGAACTCTGAAAGTAGTCACTATAGAGTCATGAAATTTCACAGAGTTATGTGTCTTCTAGTGAACTGGTGCCTTTTGTTAGGCAGAATGCTGTTTCTTAAGTTTTTTTTTTTAATACCGAAAAGGTAAAATAAAAAATTATTTTTCGTTTCAGGGCTAGGACTCAGAAACTAATACAGGTACACACGGTAAAAAAAAGTATCACGATGATATCCAAAATGATCAATATAGCATGTGTAGTACTTGGAAAATTCATTGATTATCATCTGAATATGCATCCATTAACAATATCAATAAACTGTCATATGAAGCCTATCTATGCCATAGCTATGTAACCATGTTTGACAACAAGGGGGGAAAATAAAACATTTTTAGAGTTCATCGTTCGTGGCGTCAAACTGTTTCGGGCCAAATGTGCACCGATACTTTTTTAATCGTGTGTACATGCTTCAAACTCTTCAGGAATATGTGTTAATATGCCTCATGATGCCTTTTGGTAGTTAAAATGCCGTGATATTATATACTGCTATGAAACTATAAAAATACATTATACTGATTATTTTAATGCATTCTTCTATATTAAAACCGGCAGCTGTCACCGCTAGAAGGCAGAAATTGTACATGACAAATAATTATATGAACATCTAATTATGTATGAAGTTTCATGAGTGTACATAGTGTACGTATTATGTCATCATAAAAAATGGCTGCCTAAATGAAAAAAGCACGAGTAATAATTTCATCAGATCTGCTCATAGCTTCATTATTACCATGGATAAACTACTGAAATGTTTAAATTTGAAAGTCTTTGTGTTATACAGGGGGGGAGGGCCGCTATGCGCTTGGTCAGGTGTGCAGGGAGGTTGGGGGAATGTACCTGGATGCTTTTTTTTTTTTTTAGTTACTGTTACTGTACCACTTTGTGTACCTCTTGAGAACCCCTAGTTGTGAATGAGTTATTGTAAACTCGAAAAATCTCTCCTAAGTTTAATAAAAAGGTCGAAATACCAAAAATATAATAAAGGTGATGTACTTGGACGGTAGACATAAAGGACATAAAAGGTAAAGAGAAAACTAAAGCCATATCATATCTAATGCATAACTATCGATTTTTTCTGCTAACCACCTCGGATATTCTGTGTCTCTTATTACATGTTTCATCCAATAGGCAGTCGATTTTATTTAGTTAAAGGATCCATCGTGCTGAACGGGGCATGAGCAAAACAGAGAGAACCGTAGCTTAATCATAGTTCTTTCACGTTATCTTGGCCAGATTTTCGTCTCTCTGCCGGTTATTTCACGCAGCTCAATGAGCAGAGTAAGACAGTACTATAACTCGTACTTCTTATCCGTAGAACTTATTTAAGACTTGTTTATATTCTTGTATTAATCTGTTATTAGCTCAGCATTTAGTGTGGAGAGATGGCAGTTTTATGCCAAATTAAAAAGATTATTGCTCAAGCACATAAATATTTACCGCTCTTCCCCTCGACTGGCCTACGCCGGTTTGTATAAATGTCACCTTCCTGATACAGGCAGGCGATTATATTCAGCATAGCAGATCCACCTGACCAAAGAGGTAAAAGCTAGAGGGGTGGGGGGGGAGAAGAATACCATCCATATTTACTGTTGTTCCCTTCACATAGGACACTCCTTACTACCCTCTACCGGTATGTAATTTCACACAGGTTCTCACTCCCATCGTAATAAAGGGTTGAGGGAAAAAATGAAAACAGAAAACTCTAACAAATTTGAATTACGTATATTATGTATATTTACAGCCGTTGTTATTACTAGCACACGTCTGTATAGTTCACTGCCCCTACAATAATAACCTAGAACATTGATTTTCCCCTCCTTGCCTTGTAAATCATCCTCAGTAGGACCAAAGCCGGGCTCCATACAACAACACACAAGGTAGTGCCAATCAATACACACTCGTATACATTACCTGCTCGCATGGTGGGTTGGCTTTATATCGGTTTTGTTACATCCAATATTGTATCGGGTTTGTTTTGAATTGCTTTTGTACCACCTATGAGAGGTCTATTGTTTTTGCAGATTTTGTGTATTTACACGATATTAGGTGAAATTAGTCGTACTTGATTTTTTTTCAGATACTACATAAAGTTTTAGTTTCATAACAGTTGTGTGTACTAATATCAAGTATTTACTTTCTCGTAAATAGTTCGCTTCCCAATGTCACTTTTCTTTTTTTATTAATTTCTTCAATATTGACTGAATACATATAAATGGTATCCTCTCAGACTCAGATATATATATTCTCTCTCTCTCTCTCTCTCTCTCTCTCTCTCTCTCTCTCTCTCTCTCTCTGTTCCAGACAGCTGACAAACCACTCCCTGTACACCTTGCTAGCGTGTTTGCATGTTGGGCATATCAAAGCACAGCGCACGTTAGCCACCGTACAGTCCCTATCAATAATTCATACTCTCCTCAGGGGTTCCAAATCGACGAAAAAAAAGATTCAGACTCTTTGGCTGCCACTTCCACCAGTATAGTAGGATCTCAGATGGTTTTGGCAAGGTTTTGAAGTGGTTTCATTCCTTTATTGTGAAGCTGTCCGTTTTATCTGGCTCCTGTTCCCTCCAAATGACTTTTTATTATCCTAAAGGAGACTTCGTTTTGACAGGGGCAGGCAGCTCTCCACAGTTATCCTCTCAGTTTCATGAGTTTTTCTAATTCATATGTTTATTTATTTATTTACTTATTTATTTATTTTGCCAACTCCAGATGATTCTGATAAACTTAAGGAAAATTTTTCATAGCAAATAGGATTATTGATTCTCAACATCCACTTCCCCAGTAACATCTTGTTATTGCAATGCTTTTAATAGTTCTCCAATGAGTTAGACTTTATTTTCAAAACTTATAACATTCTATATTAACTATATAATACAATTTTAGCTATTTATGCCTTTCAAAATGGATCATGACAAACATCAAGTACACATAATGTCACAATTGTCACATATAAAGCAGAAACGTATAACATTAATAAATCTGTAAGGTTTAAACTGACTCCAGGACTTACAAATGACAATCATGTTCTTCTCTAAGCTAAAGTTTACTTTCAGATCTTATAAAAGGCTTAATCCACTTGGATAATACCAGCACTGGCTGGTCAGGAGGAGTCATGCATGAAGTGGAGGTAAACCTGGGTAGAAGGTTGGTTTGGACTGTTTGTGATCTGCATACAAGAGAGCTGAGCCTAAGACATCTGGTGACAGCCCTAGATGGCAAGACCCTGAGCAACAATAGGTGGTCTGGGATTCTAGGATCATTGTTAGACACTGCCACGGAGTTGGAAATCAATCCTAAATTCACCAGGATAACTGTAGGTCCCCCACTGCCCAACCTCAGTCAAGAGGTCATCAAAGACCGCAGCACCGATCAGTCATATGGCTACAGGATTGTCACTGCCATCAGATCGGGAAATCTGCCCAAAGATCTTGCTCTCCTGGAGATTGGACCACAAGGTTATGTTAACGCTTGCCGCTTTCAGATAATTACCCGTCCCCGCCCTGGAGTTGCTCGGGGACGGGTATTGTTTTCACTCGTTTGTTTGTTTGTTTGTTTGTTTGTCTGTCTGTCTGTCTGTCTGTCTGTCTGTCTGTCTGTCTGTCTGTCTGTCTGTTATGTCTGTCTGTTAATAAATTTTCACTAAAACTGCCAGTGCGATTTTGACTAAAATTAGAGGGATGATGGGCTATGACCTTCTGATCACCTGATTAAATTTTGGGCCAAATTGGGCCAAGGCCCATGCTGTAGGCCGCAAATGTAAAAAAAAAAAATAGTTTTTCGCCATAATTCTTTTCAAATTCGACATACCGACATGAAACAAAACCTAAAGGTGCATCTTTCAAATCTGCATCCTATAACATGCCTCATTACATTAGGGGGGTCACCCCCCAGTTAGCGGTAGGGGGGTCAATTACAGGTGGGTCGGGCCTAAAATTTCAAATGGACATCAAAACGTCAATTTCCACCCGATTTACTCCAAATTTGAAATGTGGCATCTTTGACTAGATATCCTGTTGTGTTTATACGTCAGCACTAAAATGACTGCCGGGGACGGGTTTGCTGTGCCTTGGGACAGTTTCTTGTTTTATTAAGTTACGGAACCTTCTCGAACTACAGAAATTATAAATAATCTTTATTAACCATTTATGTTATTCAGTGCTTATGTCTCGTGGTTCACTGGATAGACGGTCCCTATATGATTACAAACCTTGCTTTGCACGCACAAATTCAATCCGAAAGATGGGTTTACAGATTTTTCGAGAATATGATTCCACAAATGGAGTAGGCTGGTCATTTACCTTTAGATATATTGACTAGGAGAGCACTGTCTTGTGCTGCTACTTCTCTAAAGGGGCGATATGAGCCAGTGTATTGCCGTTATTTGGGAAGACTTTTGCTTAGTGAGAGGGAACTGAGATAAACTGTTCTTGTGTTCGGAAAGTACACAGTAGGATAAAACACACACACACACACGCACACGCACACACACACACACACACACACACACACACACACACACACACACACTCAGCGTCCCTAAGCACCCGTGTTGACCAAGAGTTGCTTTACTGCCCTGCCTCACGACACCAGCACATTACCCTCCAAAAACCACCATTAGTTACCCTTGAATAAATCATCAGGCGGCCTTATTTCTGCCTGCTGGGAGTCGATTATTGGCTGATGCTCTATACGAATTTTATAAAGCATAGTTAAGTGCTCGTAAGACCATTTAGACATTCATTTTGCGTGAAAGATTCAGAGGTTAATTATTAATTGGTGTATCATCTGTGTTTTTAAAGAGAATACTTAAGCATATGATGGACCCACTCAGACTTTATTTTTGCTAGCACCATATGAGGCAGGAGGTTGATTATTGGTTACCTTCAAGTACATGCTTTTACGTAGGGTATTTAAGCACATACAGTATATACCCAGTTAGACGGTAATTTCCCTGTACCAAATACGCAAGGGGTCGATTATTGATTGTTGCCGTATGAGTGTTTTTACAGAGTATACTGAAGCAAATATGGACCCACTTATACATTATTTTAACTTTCCCCATACAAGCCTGGAGGTCGATTATTGGCTGCTTTCCAATATGTGTTTTTATAGACCATACTTAAGCATGTATGGACCCACTTAGATATTGTTTTTACCTCCCGCATATGAGCTATCGGTCGACTATTGGTTGGGGTACTATGTGTGTTTTTATAGAGCATACTTAAGCATATATAACCCACTTACACATTTTTTTCATTCTTTTTACCCTCCACCCGACAGTGTCAGAGGAGGGTGTTGATATCACGGGATCAATAGGTGTCCGTCCGTGGAGTTGGGTGGCAGGGCGCTGGACGGCAGGGCTGCTGGCCGGGCATAGATATTTCGTTTCCGGACCAGAACTCAGGAAGTATTCTCCACAGAGTCATAAAATTTCACATAGTTATGTGTCTTATAGTGAACTGGTGCCTTTTGATAGACAGAATGCCGTGTCTCAAGTAATTTTTTTTTATAATGAAAAAGTAGATAAAATTACTTTTCGTTTCCGGACTAGGCCTCAGAAACTAATGCAGGTACTGGTTTCAGACTCTCAAAGGAATATGTGTTAATATGACTCCTGGTGCCGTTTGGTAGTTAGAATGCCACGATATAATATAATTTTGTGAAATTGCAAAAATACTTAAAACTGATTATTTTAATGCATTTTTTCATTAAAACTTTGCAACTGTTACACCTAGGAGGCAGAAATTGTACATGATAAATGATTATATGAAAATCTAATTATGTATCAAGTTCATGACTATACCTATTATGTAATCATAAGAAATGGCTGCCTAAATTAAAAAAGCACTTGTCATATTTTCGTCACATTTGCTCGTAACTTCTTCATTACCATAGATAAACTATCGAAATTTTTAAGTTTGAATGTCTCTGTGTTATACAGAGGGGGGGGGAGGTGAGGGCCGTTATGTGCTTGGTTAGGTGTGCAGGGTGTGTGCTAGGTGAGATGGAGCGTTGCAACAGCATAGCATTGCCTTTGTTTACCCTCCACCTGACGGATTCATAGGAGGGTGTTGTTATCACTTGGATCAGTAGGTGTCCGTCCGTAGAGTTGGGCGGCAGGATGGCTGGCTGGATGTAGAGATATCGTTGCTGGGCCAGAATTAAGAAAGTATTGGCTGTAGAGTCATGAAATTGCACATAGTTATGTGTCTTATAGTGAACTGGTGCCTTTTGATAGGTAGAATCTGTGCATTAAGTACTTTTTTTTTAAACAATGAAAAGTAAAAAAAAAAAAAAATCAAGAGATTTCAGTGCGACCTGCGCAAGAAATCTGAAGGACCCAGGTTATTTGTACTCAAGGCTTTCTCCTTACGCTCACCTTCTAAAGAAAAAGATTGGGTGTGGGGTGAGGACCATTATTCGCTTGGTTAGGTGTGCAGGGAGGTGGGGGGCTATGTGCTTGGCCAGGTGGAGAGTTGCAAAAGCGTAGCTTTGCCTATGTTTGTTCTTACCATATGAGCGAGAGGGTCGATGACTGGTTGTTTTCCAGTTGCGTTTTTACAGAACACATATAAACCCACCTCCATATTCTTTTTGCTTTCGCCAAAGGAGACAGGGTCGGCTATTGATTGGGGTACCGTGTGTTTCTATAGAACTAACTTATGTATATATGGACTCATTTACACGTTCTTTTTGCCCCTACTATATTAGCAAGGGGTCGATTATTGATTCCTCTACTGCATGTTTTTATATTCCCCACGTAACCACACGTGACAGAACACACACGCTAATGGAGATTATTCATTGCTGTCACCTGTATATCCTATTCGGAGTATATTTAAACACATACTTTATATGGACACTATGCGAATCATCACAGATCATTCGATCAGAGTAGATCACTCGTTCCTATCAAGAGAGAGAGAGAGAGAGAGAGAGAGAGAGAGAGAGAGAGAGAGTCGCTTGAATTTTTTGCCATACAGTTGAATCATTCGAATCTTGGTGCCTTCACTTCCACCTACTGGTATCTCACCAATACTTTAAGTATTATCACCTGAATCAGAAAAATAAGTAGTATTATTTGCATTAGTAACCAAGCACACACACATACAGAAATGATCATCAACAAACGTACAAGAATAACTGATGCCATAACTTCTGTACTTACCAAGAGCAAACACACTAGAGCGCACACACACTTGCATAACACGCACACTCCAGCATACTAAAATATTCATAAGTATAATTTGTTCACGTATTCACACTCGCTAAAGCACACATCAATTCAAAACCTAAAATGTTTGCACAAGCACGCCTGTACTAACCTTGAGTAAACACAACTACACCGACACCTCCACCCCCCTGACCCCCCATCCCCCACACACACATGTAAGCTAAGAAATCAGAATATTCACCTCTATAATTTGTTGACATTTGGGACTGAAGTATACATGGATAAACACACACACACACACACACACACACACACACACACACACAC
>JAGKTI010019657.1:365-16844 GCA_018397915.1 Birgus latro | reverse complement strand
TCTTCTTCTCCAGAGTCAGAACCACTTTCTTCCTCTTCTCAGGAGGCAGGGCCATCATCACACATGATGAAGAAGGTAAAGAGCAGCATCAGGCCCTGCAGGAGGTAGGATATCACCACAAAAGCAATCCCTTCGGCCGCCATTGTCGGAGCTGTTCATGAGGCAGCAGCAGAGCGGGAAATGGGACCAACAGACAGGTGCCACACACATAAACACAGCCGATCGGCGTGCACGGGAAATTCAACCTGACGCGGTCCCAAAAAATCGGATTTTTTCAATTTTTTTCGAATTTTTGGGCATTTTGGGGGGTGGGCAGCCCACGAAATCCGAGTAGTGGGGGGGTCCGAGTATTGGGCGTCCGAATAATAGGAAGATTACTGTATAAGCATATAATGCCATATTTTCCATAGAATGAGCTAAGGCATTAAGAATATATTGTTATTTATTAAAAGCGAGAGAGAAATATCGTTTCGTTTTGTTTCGTTTTTGAAGGCACCAACATGTTTGCATGCGTCAGCCTTGGTCACTTAATGGCGGCTCTCCATGCTGCTCAATCTTTGGCAGCCTCCCTGTTCAATACCTTAATCCTGAGGTCATACTTAATGACCTCATCCCATGTCTTTCTCGGTCTACCCTTCCCAACCCCTCCCCCAATATTAACATTCTCACCCTCTGCACCCAATTATCATCCCCCATCCTCTCCACATGTCCAAACCACCTCAGCCTACCTCTCCTCATCACAACACCAGTACACTCCAGTCCCATCCTACCTCTCAACTCTTCCATCGTAAACCCAGCCCCCCCAGGCCTTGCACTCAGGGACTCACTGCACATCCACCTAATCATTGTCATTTCTGTATGTTTAAGCCTGCAAATATCCTCTTCCTTTACTGTCCAGGTCTCACTACCATATAGTATCACACTCCTAACACATGCTGCATACAAAGACCCCTTAATACATAAGGAGAGTCCTCTCAATGTCAGGAGAGGCAACAGCTCCCTGAACTTCTTCCAACAACTTCTCACCCTAGCAACCGGGCTAGCTCCATCCCCACCTCCGGCACATAACATGTCTCCCAAATAACAAAACTCTTTCACACACTCAAGAGACTCACCAGCAAGTTCAGTCCTTTCACATCTAACAATCTCCACCTGCTTTCCCCAACACACCACACACATAAAATCAGCATTATCTTGCAGTCTACCTAGAGCCGAAAGCAGGCGACCAACTACATAAGTTACGTAAAAAAGGGGAAAGGCTGGTGCCATCTGTGTGCATGTTTACGTAAACATATTATTTTCCACAGAAGGAGCTATGGATGCTAAGAATTCTTTTTTTTAACATTTTAAGATTCAGGGTTAGCTGCATAGATAGACTGAGTAGAACCAAAAGCAGGTGACTGGCCACATAAGTTATGTATCAAAAAGGAGACAAGCTGGTACCAGCTGCATGCATATTTACATAAACTTTTTATTTTTTATTTTCCACAGGAGCTACAATCATGCGGATAGGACAAAAGCAGGCAACATAGGCACCTGCAAAAGCTCTGATATGGCAACAGAGGCCACAGACTCCATAATAAATTTACACACCAACACTGGACAGCTTCCTCTCTGTGATTGAGGTGGAGCAGGCAGTGACCTTTGTTTCGGCTGGCATTGTCAGTAGTGCAGGGATGTTGCGGGGAGCGGCGGGTGATTTGGAAAATTTGGTTTCCCTGCACAGTAAAAAACATATATTCCTTTATTCAGCCAAGTTATGATGACATGTGGCTGGTAATGCGACATGTGGCTGGTAATGCAGTGTCAAATAAATAGGGGCTTACTGTAAAATTATCTGAAGACGTCAAGAATAATATGAAAACTACACCTTGTGAGTGAATTGTTAAGTTTCCAGTACAAGCGTTCCTTGTTATCAGTTGGGGCAGTGTTCTGATCTGTCACTCCCCCCCCCATAGGAATAGTACTAAGTACTAAGGTGAGGGGACCCATCATCTACTCACTAAGTGTAGTGCCACATCCAGATGACTGTGCATTTCTTGTTGGGTGATAACTGTTTAACTAGATGACACCAGGTGTCTAGTGGGTTATGGTGCTCCAGTTGGATGGATCCCAAAGGGATGTACATCCAAGGGATGTTTGTGTTGGAGATTATTGCTTAGTATGCCACTCAGGGCAAGTGAGACTGGCCACTACCGCTTTAAATGTCAGGACTGAGTAGCCTAGCCCTGGGACCCTATACCTGATCATATGGGACAGGAAAGGATAAAGTGATAGATAAATAGATAGAATAACCGGTACTTTTGTGGGGAAATTTTGCTAATGAGTTGTATAGGTAGCTTGAGAACTTGAATGATTGATTTCACTGTACAGTACTTTGGTGGTAAAAATGATTGCCAAAAATTACAGTTTATTACAAGAACTTCCCATAACACAAAGTCTCCCCATGTGAAATTCAGAATTTGGGGAGGCAATGAATATGATTGTGTACAGCATGCATTTTAGGAAAGGAGAGAGTATGTTAAGTCTGGGGGAAATAGTAGCCAGATTTTACCTATAAGTCTGGGGGAAATAGTAGCCAGATTTTACATACAAGTTTGGGGGAAATAGTAGCCAGATTCATGGTCGGGAGGGCTAATAGGAGATTCGTGAGGGCTGTTAAAGTTATAGGGAATGAAGAGTGTGTGCAGCAACACAAATTAGTGGTTTGTGACATGGTGCTTAAGGAGCAGGTGGTGAAGGAGAGGACCTATGCACCTAGGAGGAAAATTTGGAGGTTGAAAAACCAAGCAGTATGGTATGCCCTCTATAGCAAGATGAGTATAGTGGTGGCTGAACAAGGAATGGTTGACAGAAGTTTTAATGAATAGTACAGAGCTCTCAAGAACAGTCTCCTGAGAGTTACTGATTCAGTGTGTGGATGGACAAGGGGCCTTCCAAGACATAAGGCAACCTGGTGGTGGGGTGAGGGGGTAGAAGCAGCAGTTAAGAAGAAAAGAAGTCTTTTCTTTGGGTGGTAACAATGAAGAATACTTAGCTGCCAAGCATAGAATTAGAAAAGAGGTATACAGGGCAAAATTTGAGTCTCAGAGACTTTTACTGGATAATTTAAGTAGCTTTGAAAGGAAGAATATGATATTTAAGGTGGCAAATCAGATGAAGAGGATGGTGGACAGTAAGGATAGTAAAAATGCCTGGAAATAGCATTATAACCAGTTGCTGAATGAGGAGACTGGAACAAGGAAGGTGTGGACTCAGCAGCCTTTGATTGATGATGCCACTGTGAGCAGGGCAATGGCCAGGATGCAGGTGGGGAAAGCAGCAGGTGTGTCTGGTTTGACTGCTGAAATGCTGAAGGCCAGAGTGGGGTTAGTTACTGATAACTGACTGAATAGTGTGATCGTAAATTTGTACGAGGGGAAAGGTGATGCCCTGGAAAGAGAGAATTATAGAGACATAAAACTTTTAAAGTAGGTAATGAAGGTAATAGAGAGAGTTCTAAAAGGTATGATAAGAAAAAGAGGAAATATTGATGAGAAGCAGTTTGGGACCACTGATGCCATATTCATTGTCCAACAGCATCAGGAAGAATGTGTAGGAAAGAAATGGGAGCTGTACTTTGTTGATTTGGAGAAGGCCTTTGACAGAGGTCCTAGGGAGATGGTGAAATGGACAATAAGAAAGCTTGGGATAAAAGAGTGGTTGGTTAGAGTTGTTAAGGGTATATATGTGGATGTTCGAACCAAGGTGAGAGTGAATGAAGATTTGAGTGATGAGTTTTCCGTCAATGTTGGCATGCATCGGGTCAGTCATGAGTCCCTTTTTGTTTATCATGACACTTGAAACCCTCTCATGTAACTTCAGAAGTGGACTCCCATGGGAAATATTGTATGCTGATGACAGTGTTCAATGCAGAGAATGAAAGAGAGCCAAAGGAAAGATTTAGGAAGTGAAGTGATGGTATGGGGCACAAGGACTTGAGAGAAAATGCAGATAAAACAAAAACGACGTTATCTAGGGCTGGTGAAGGTACTGTCAAAGAGAAGGGAGAGTGACCATGTGTGATTTCCCACAAAGGTGTAGAAAGTAATTCCATCTTGTGCGATATTTGTGATAAGTGGGTGCATAAGAAATGTGGTGGTAGTAGATGTATTCTGTGAGATAAGATGATTTTTGTATGTGGTTGCATCAGGGAGAGCATGTGGAGATTGTCAGGTGTGAAAGGGTTGGATTGGTCTTGCTAACAAGTCTCTTGATTGTGTGGAAGAGTTTGGTTACTTGGAAGATGTTATGTGCTGTAGGTGGGACTGGAGCTAGTGCTGTAACTAAAGTAAGGAGTGGTTGGAAGAAGTTCAGGGAGAGTTTGCCTCTCCTAACATTGAGAGGGCTCTCCCTCCATGCTAAGGGATCTTTGCGGCATGTGTTAGGAGTGTAATGCTGTATGGTAGTGAGGCCTGGGCAGTTTAGGACGAGGATATTCATGGACTCAAACATACAGAAATGACAATGATTAGGTGGATGTGCAATGCATCCTTGAATGCAAGACTGGTGGGGTCTGGGTTTATGATGGAAGAGTTGAGAGGAATGCTAGACTGGAATGTATTGGTGCTGTGATGAGGAGAGGTAGATTGAGATGGTTTGGGCATGTGGATAGGATGAGGGATGACATTTGGGTGCAGAAAGTGAGAAGTGTGAACACTGGGGTAGGGTTGAAAGAGACAGACTGAAAACGACCTGGGACAAGGTCATAGAGTATGACCTCTTGGGTAAGGGACTGATTAAGGAGGCTGCCAGAGATCGAGCAGCATGGATATTCGCCATTAGATGACCAAGTCTGACACATGCAAGCATGTTGGAACCTTTATAGACAAAACAAATGAATGTAACATTCCCATCCATCATTTAATATGTGTCAGGAGAATATGATCATCTGGAAGTAGGAAGAATAAAATTTAAAAATTGCATTATTTAAGTGACTGTTAAGCCACATTGCCACAAATTCCCCCCACAGGAGATCCAGAATGAAACAGACATCCCCGACCGTGATTTAGTCCGTGCCCTGCAATCCCTGGCGCTGGGGAAGCCCACACAGCGGGTTCTGGTCAAGACACCCAAGACCAAGGAAATGGAGTCCTCACATGAATTCACCGTCAACGACTCATTCACGTCAAAGTTATACAGGTATGGAAGGATTGTCCTCATAGCCCCAGGCTCAGCATGATGTGAACCCAGTGAACTGCAGGCTGAAGTTACCCTTGTTTTACTCTCCAGTATCCTTTTGGGGGGGGAAAGGGAGATAATTGAGGGACATTTTTATATCTGGACAGTATAGACACCTAGTTGCATAAGTGCATTCATAGAAGGCTGAAAACATTTTATAATAACTGGTCACTCTCATCTTAAATGTCAGGACCAACTTGCCTTGCTCTGGGCTCCTACGCTTCTCATGGGGCAACACTGTATTAGGTGATGAATGAATGAAAACAGCTAATCCCATTTTATTCCCTTTGAGGTGTATGGGTCCCAGGCTATTCTACTGTAACCCAGTATGTTTAACCACATAACCACAGGTCGTCACTCTCGTGACAGTCGGTGGCAATGGATCAAACTTCCTGGGAAATAATTGATTAGTGTTTCTAGTGATAATGTCAGGCATAGGTATTCATATTACTGGCTGTCGGGAAGCGTAAATTGGAGACTTCATTACCCAACTTCAGAAGTCTCCACAAGTCATACGGTAGTCGACGAATGCTAAAAAAAAAACATCCCATGAGAAAGCTGAAGGTATGTGCCATATGCATATGTAATTATAATACTCTAGGACAAAAAATTTATTTTTGGCAAATATTTTAAGAAAGTGAGTCTGAGCGTGAATTACCCCCGCGGTATGGGCAGGAACTGCCTCCGTCAACCCTACGGTTAAGGGGTTAAGGCTTAGTGGCACTACAGTAAACTCTCTATTATCCGTTGTAATTCAATCAGGCCCTACACTGGTTAACGTGAAGTGCCGGATATTTCATATCTAGCACAACATTTGGCTTTCAGCCAGATAATGTGATTCTAGCTATCTCAGCCCTCGATTCTAAAAACTTTACCATGAGTTAAAAGTGAAACCTAAGCATATAAAAACAATACAGTAATGGTACGGTACAGTAATACAGTACTGTACATAGTGTACGTGTATATATTCACCAAGTGTTGGCATTGATGGGGAGAAACAGCACTGGGGGTTCACACTTATAAACAGTACAGTACAGTACACAGAACAGCACAGGGATAGTTTAACAATCACAGTTGAGCACAAGAACATTAACACTGACATGCCATTATCTTTGCATTACAATACTGTACAGTAGGTTGAACATAGGACTCCACAGAGTTAGCCAAAGCACCAGGGTTCGGTGACTGCATGGTCAGAAGAGCAGGAGTGCGTAGGCCAAAGCACCAGGGCTTGGTGACCACATGGTCAGAAGAGCAGGAGTGCAGAGGCATGTCTTGACTCTATGACATCGACAGTAAGAATTAGAGCACATCAGTATTTTTGCGCCAGATAAGCCATGTCCATGACAGATTCTGATTGGCTGGTGCAAAGCGGGCATTTTCATTGGCTCCTGAGTTTCAGGATTTCCAACAGCGCCGTTTGGCTACTGGTTACGAGCCGGTTGAGACCCCTCAATGTCGGATATTGCCTTGGATCACCAGCTAAGTCCTGTTTCAGCGCTGAATGTTGCATAAAAATTGTTGGGTATTGCTTTAATCGAGCCAAGATAGCTGTGCTGGATGTTGCATTGGGCCGGATATTGTATTGTAACAGTGGTTTATTGAGAGTTTACTGTACATTAGTAGAAGAGCCTGCACTCACCTCCTGGGGATTGAACCTGTACCAAGCCATCCGCCTTACTATAGCCTGGTTGATCTCATCTGAGAGAGAACATTAAGTTTTTGAGGCCCAGCAGCTGATTGGTTGTCTGAGAGCAGTCAGTAGGAACAACGTATTTTGAATAATTTGTATTATAAGGGTTACAATAACTGTTTGACATTAAGATTACTCAAATGAAATAGAAAGTTATTTCCATAGATTAATTTAAAGATGCTTTATCAGATGCCCTAGATACACATGAAATTTTCATTTTTGCCAAATCAACACTTTCAAAGTTTGCGAGTTCCGTGATTTTTTTTTTTCAAGTTCAGGCAAGATAGGGTATGTTAGTGTGTGTGCGCATGCACACATCTGCTAAGTCACGAGTGATGACGTCATCGCAAGGTTCCTGTGGTATGCAACCGGGAGCCTTGGCAGTTCACGTCGTGAAGGCGGCCGGGTGAGTGTGGTTTGTCTAGTTCCAACATTGGTAGCAGAGCGTAGTTTGAGAATGGCGTTGTGTTCGATCAAGTGGCCTCCAAAACTGGAAAATGATTCTACATATGAGAGCTGGAAAAAAGACATTGGCATTTGGTGCGAACTAACGGACCTAGCAGCAGAAAAACAAGCTTTAGCTATTCACCTGTCATTGTCTGGGAGAGCGAGGGTGGCGTCTTTGCAGATTGAAACAGATGTTTTAAAGCAGAAGGATGGTGTTCAGACCCTGCTGAAAAAATTAGATGGTTTATTTCTTGTGGACAAAGGACGTCGACAGTTTGCAGCGTTTTATGAGCTATAACTTCAGAAGAGCCAGTGATATGAACATTCGGGAGTTCGTGACAGAATTTGAGCATGTTTACTTCAAATTTACCAAGCAGGACATGGAACTGCTAAATTCTGCGATGGCTTTTATGCTTTTAGCTGCATGCAAACTTTCAGACAGTGAACGACAACTAGTGATGTCCGCGATAACTGAGGTGACATACGAAAATATGAAATCTGCCCTGAATCGTATTTTTGCTGGTGAAATTGGCAGGCAGAACGAGGCATCGGTGTCCGCCCGGGAGGTGAAAGATGAACCAGTATTTTGGAGTGACGAAGTTGAGGGTGACGAAACGCTTTATGCTACAGGTACTCGACGAGGACGGAGAATGTTGCGGGGTGGTGCAATACGTGATCGACGTCGGGGTAGTGGCCGATGTTCAACCGTATCTGCTAGAATTCCCCAACGCTCATCCACCGACAAGAGGCGGAACCCACTTGGGCCTGACGGAAAGGTATCGAGGTGTTTCGTATGTGATCCTAGCTTTCATTGGGCACGTGACTGTCCAGATGCATACGAAAACGACGGCAGTCGAGAAGAGAATTCTGAAACAGTGCATCTGTCGTTGTTTATGGGCTATGCGGATGATGCCGCTAGTAGAAGTAAGTCACAGACTCTAGTAGAAGAATCTAAGGGATGTGCTCTTCTAGACACAGGGTGTTCTACAACTGTATGTGGAGTTGAATGGATCAATTGCTACCTAAGTGAGCTCACTGATTATGAACGTGATGCTGTAAGAGAAGAAGCGTCATCCTCAACATTTACTTTTGCTGATGGTGTCACAGTTTCTTCCCTCAAACGTGTTACTCTGCCCTGCTACATTGTAAACATGCGTGCTACCATCGTGACTGATGTTGTGGACTGCAATATTCCCTTGCTGTTGATTAGACATTCCATGAAAAAAGCAAAAATGTTGATTAACCTTGGAACTGACCAGGTCAAAATTTGTGGAACTACAGTAGGCGCGGAAAGTATTGACGTTTTTTTGCCGACGTCATTCTTCTTCGCGTTAAGTGAAGTAGAGTCAATACTACCCTCCCCTGTGATGCGAAATGAGCTGACGCTTTTTCATCGGGAGCTGGCAACCCTGCTTGATAGGTTTGGCACCACAGGAGCAGGCTCAGTAATGTTTGGGCAGCCACAGGAGGAGGATTGTCTCTGTGTGTGATGCACCATGAGGGCATGTTTTGACTCAAATAACAGTTATTTGGCTCAGTAATGTTTGGGCAGCCACAGGAGGAGGATTGTCTCTGTGTGTGATGCACCATGAGGGCATGTTTTGACTCAGATAACGCAGTTATTTGGTTACCTACCACATTCTCATCATGCCTAAAGTAACCACAAGCAAGGGCAAACGTGTGGAAGTGATTACTTTATACAAAGCTGGCCACAAACTCCCATTTATTGCAAATCAGGTGGTGTTAGACTGAGGACAGTGCAGAGACTGGTGAAGCGGTTCAAGGACAGTGGGGAGGCCATTCCTCCCACTCCACTTCCCAAGCCTGGGAGACCTCGTAAGACAACCTTCAGGACCCATCAGCTGATCTCAAGGCAAGTTAGCAAGGATCCAAGGCTAACAGCACGGGATTTAAAAGAAAAGAACCCACAGTTGCTGGCAGATGTGTCTGTCAGAAGTGTGCAGCAGCTGTTGCATGATGATCTGGGCTACAGGAGTTTTTGTGCTCGTAAAAAACCACTGCCAACTGCATTTCAGAAGAAAAAGAGAGTAATTTTTTGTAAGAAATATCTTGCCTGGAGTGAGGAGCAATGGAAAACTCTGGTTTGGAGTGATGAGTCAACATTTACTGTCACTGGTACCCCTTCATCACGAGTGTACCGCAAACCAGGCAGTGACCCCCTGGATCGTAAGTACACTTCCAAGTTTGTTAAATACCCAGCCTCACTCATGGCTTGGGGCTGCTTTACATATTATGGTGTTGGTAGGTTGGTAATTCTACCTGCAAATGGAAAAGTGAACCAGAACAATTATTTGGAGCTCTTATGTGATGTTTTAAGTGACTCTTTTGATAAAACCATGGCAAGAGTATTTATGCAAGATTCTGCCCCTGCACATGTTGCAAAGTCAGTGAAACAGTGGCTAACAGACTGTGAGGTTCCCTTTATTCGAGATTGGCCCGGAAACAGCCCAGATATCAATCCCATTGAGAATTTATGGGCGCACATGAAGCAGCAGCTGCGTAGTATGGACACATCATCTTTGCCTAAACTTGAGGCTGCAGCTGTGGAGCAGTTTTAGTCCGTCTGTTCTGCAAAACTACGCCATCAATCTCCCCAGACGCCTTAAGAAGATAATAAAGGTGAAGGGGAATGCCAGTAAATACTAAATTCAATGGTGAGTGTTAATTTATTTGTTTCTCCCTGCTAACCACAAGAATGTTTTCTTTTTTTAAGATGGCGTCAACACTTTCCGCGCCTACTGTATCATTGATTTAAAGTCCTCATCTTCAGGCCATTACTTACTTCCAATTTTCTTATGACTAGATCATGAATTTTGTGAAACAATCATGTTGGCAACTCGTGGGGGTGATGTAGAAAAAACCGCTTTGAAGCTTCACAGGCAGTGTGGACACCCAACATCGGCAAAACTAATTAATTTTTTTTTTTTTTTTTTTTTTTTTTTTTTTTTTTTTATGTGTCCGACTCTGGGCATAGGCTTCACAGCCTGCTATCAAGGCCCAGTCGTCCTCCTACAATCTACATGTCACCACTTCGGCGCTTAACACCCACCGTCCATATTGAATACATGCTAGGGCTGTCTCATACAGGACTGGTGTATTGGTATTAGCGGGGTCATTTTTACGACATGTCGGCAAACTGATCACAGATGCGGGAATTAANTGAATTTTGTGAAACAATCATGTTGGCAACTCGTGGGGGTGATGTAGAAAAAACCGCTTTGAAGCTTCACAGGCAGTGTGGACACCCAACATCGGCAAAACTAATTAATTTTTTTTTTTTTTTTTTTTTTTTTTTTTATGTGTCCGACTCTGGGCATAGGCTTCACAGCCTGCTATCAAGGCCCAGTCGTCCTCCTACAATCTACATGTCACCACTTCGGCGCTTAACACCCACCGTCCATATTGAATACATGCTAGGGCTGTCTCATACAGGACTGGTGTATTGGTATTAGCGGGGTCATTTTTACGACATGTCGGCAAACTGATCACAGATGCGGGAATTAAAAGTTCAAAACTGGAACAGGCTGTCAAGGCTGTATCTGATGCTTGTACAGTCTGTTGCAGATTTAAGAAAGCCAAGCCCCGACCCGTAGTCAGTTTGCCCATGGCATCTAAGTTTAACGAAGCCATAGCCATGGATTTAAAAGCTTGGGGAAGGCATTATTTCTTAGTCCTTGTTGATTTGGCGACCAGGTATTGTAATGCGATAGTAATCGCAGATAAGTGTGCGCCCACCATTATCAAAGGAATATTTCGGAGCTGGATTGTTGTGTTTGGCACACCTAGAAAAATTCTTACAGACAATGGCTGTGAATTCAATAATGCGGAAATGCGAGCATTGGGAGAGGCCTTCAATATCAAGATCATGACAATGTCTGCAGAGAGTCCTTGGAGCAACGGAGTCTGTGAGCGTCAAAATGCAGTCATTGTTGACATTGTTAGGAAGATAATGGCTGATAGCCAGTGTGAATTGGATGTGGCCTTGGCATGGGCAGTATCGGCAAGAAATGCTCTCACCAACTACTCAGGCTTTTCTCCTAACCAACTTGTTTTTGGTCAGAACCCTGGTCTGCCTAATGTGTACACAAATGACCCTCCAGCCTTGGAACCTTCATCACCATCGAAAATTGTGAGAGACAGCTTGAACGCTCTTCATTTAGCTAGACAAGAGATTCAGTCATTGGTGACATTGTTAGGAAGATAATGGCTGATAGCCAGTGTGAATTGGATGTGGCCTTGGCATGGGCAGTATCGGCAAGAAATGCTCTCACCAACTACTCAGGCTTTTCTTCTAACCAACTTGTTTTTGGTCAAAACCCTGGTCTGCCTGATGTGTACGCAAATGACCTTCCAGCCTTGGAACCTTCATCACCATCGAAAATTGTCAGAGACAGCTTGAACGCTCTTCATTTAGCTAGACAAGAGTTTATAAAGACCGAATCAGATGAACGCTTGGCTAGGGCTTTGTGGCACAACGTAAGTTCGAGTGACCTAAATGACATCCGGAATGGAGATGAAGTCTTCTACAAAAGAAATGACAGTCATGAGTGGCACGGTCCCGGAATTGTAATAGGCAGAGATGGGAAACAAATTCTGGTGAGACACGGCGGTGTATACGTGCGAGTGCACTTATGTCGTCAAGCGCGAGTGCCAGAGCAAGATACTACAGTTAAAAGTGATGTCAGTAGTGATGAGAAGAAAAATGTTGTCCAGGAGAAGCCTAATGACGATCCTACGCAAGTGTTGAATGACTATCCACCAGATGACGAGTCGGAAGATGGTGTGGTCCCAATCGATGAGCCTCCCACAGTTTCTGTTCCGATTAATCAGCTTCCCAAAGTTTCTGTTGGTCAATGTATAAAGGAAATACATTCAGAAAGTGGAGAGTTGGTGTCTGGAAGGATTATAAGTCGGGCAGGTAAAGCCACTGGAAAGTACAAACACTGCTATAATTTGAAGAGGGACTCTGATGGCAGCATTGATTGGATAGATTTGGAGAAGGATCTTAGCGAATGGGAAGTGGTTGATGATGACACAGAAATGCTTGTTCTTTTCAACTCTGAGGCCGTATTATGTGCTAAGGAAAATGAAATTACAAATTGGCAGAATAATGATGTGTATGAGGAAGTAGATGATGTTGGGCAAGGTGCCATAACGGTTCGATGGGTTGTGACAGAAAAACTGAAAAATGGAAAGCCTATTGTTAAGGCCCGCTTAGTTGCCAGAGGATTTGAGGAAGACACAGTGGATCTCCGATCAAAGGAAGCAGTGTGTTTGGCACTTTCTTTGGCCTCCACCAACCAGTGGGATTGCCACACTATGGACGTGAAAGCTGCCTACCTGCAAGGTAACGACGTTGATAGAGTTGTTCATTTACGTCTTCCGCCTGAATATGCAAATGGTAAGTTATGGAGACTAAAGAAAACTTTATGGCCTTTGTGATGCTGCTAGGCATTGGTATCTGCGTGTAAAAGATCAGTTGTTGAGTCTCGGAGCTAAAGTATCATCACTGGATTCAGCGCTGTTCTCTTGGAACAATGGTGGCAAAGTCGAAGGCATTGTATGCATCTACGTCGACGAGTTCCTTTGGGCTGGTACACATGAGTTTGAACAGCAAGTGATAAATCAGTTGAGTCAAATATTCCTCATCGGCAGTTCAGAATCAAAAGCCTTTAAATACATTGGTCTCAATGTCATCTCCAACATCGATGGCAGCATAACGCTTGACCAATTCCAGTATGCTTCATCCTTGAAACCAGTCACGCTGAATAAACATCGTGCAGCAGTAAAATCAGGGGAGCTGTCCGAGTCTGAGAAAATGGAGTACCGAGCATTAATTGGGCAACTCAATTGGATTGCCACATACACTCGGCCAGATATTGCCTTTGATGTGTGTGAGTTGAGCGTGAATAGCAACCAAGCTACCGTAGCGGATTTGCTTAGACTCAATAAGGTGATCTCAAGGGTGAAGACTGACAACATGAAGCTATACATTCCAAGAATGGGGCCGATCGAGGACTGTCATATAGAGTGCTTTTCGGATGCCTCATTTGCCAGCCTTGTAGGCAATGGATCTCGGAAGTTTTGTGATCTTCCTACGAGATGCTAGTGAGGCAAGATGTCCTATATTTTGGCAGACAAGGAAGATCAGGAGGGTCGTCAAATCTACCTTATCTGCTGAGGCGTTGGCGCTGCTTGAATGTGCTGAAATTGCTGTATATCTCTCCAACATATTGCGTGAGGTTTCTGGACGTGGAAAGATCAAAATAAAGTGTTTCGTCGACAACAAGAGTCTGGTGGACGCCCTTTACTCCTGTAAGAGCGTAGGAGACAAGAGATTGCGCATTGATATTGCTGTGTTGCGGGACATGTTGGAGCGGGGGGAGATTGATGAGGTATCCTGGGTGGATACATCACAACACAGGCTGATTGTCTCACCAAGAAAGGTGCCTCGACCGAGCGGCTGCGTGCAGCAGTCAGCCGAGACTAGAAAGTTTATAATACTTTAAGAGACATCACATATCTGTATGTGGCCACAGACTGGGTCTTGATAGTAATTAAACAAAAGTGTATGTATTGGATACATAGTGTGTATCGGGTGTTGATGGGACTCACACAAAAGTCTATGTATTGGATACATAGTGTGTATCAGACGCAAATAGACCATCCAGCTTCGTCCTTGGAATCTTCTGTCATATTAAGAAGAGAGGACGAGAGTGTTAGTGTGTGTGCGCACGCACACATCTGCTAAGTCACGAGTGATGATGTCATCGGAAGGTTCCTGTGGTATGCAACCAGGAGCCTTGGCAGTTCACGTCGTAAAGGCGGCCTGGTGAGTGTGGTTTGTCTAGTTCCAACAGGGTAAATTATACATCATTACTGTAATAGTATGTAAATTCTTACATGATAAGGCCAGAATTCCAGTGATATATGACATTTTCCCTGAATTTTGATGAATGACTGGTAGACATGGGTTGGGGATGGGGCAGGCTGCTCACAGGAATGGCAGCCAGCCAAGAAAGGTGGGAACTGAGATGTCGCACTTGACTAAGTAGACAGTTTTTCTAATTTATCTGAGAGCGTTTTGCTGTAACATCAGTTTACATTATGCTTTCTACTTTTGCATTATGATAGTTCACATTATATTTTCTACTTTTGCATCATCAGTAAGCTTTCTGTCTTATTAGTTCCAAATAGCTAGAGTACAACAGCTGTGGCAAGATATGGGTTGTGGAATATTTAAAAGTAACAGGTGATGTAAAACCTTGCCTTGACCCATGTCTACCTGTCATTCATAAAAATTTGCGAAATGCATTTATGTCATATTTCGTTGGAATTCAGATGTCTTACGACATTGGATTTTACATAATGTCATAGTAGTGACATATAATGTACTGTTATTTGCCTTAACTTGGGGGGAAAGAACTGAAAACTTCACAAACATTTAGGCCATCTGATAACTTTGTAAGGCTTGCTTTTTTTTTTTTTTTTTTTTTTTTTCTTCCCTACACAAATAACTGTATAAGTGGTAGGTGGGGGGGCTCACCATCTACTCACTTGATGTAGTGCTGCTTTGGGTGTCTGCCCTTTCCTCTCTTCTGTCTTTCTTTCCTTCATTCTTTCCTCTTTTTCTACATATGGGTGACTTTACACTCCCTGTTCTGTCTTTTTTTCTTTCATTCTTTCCTTTTCCTTCTGCCTGTGGGTGACTCTACAGGAAACCATTTATTATGCTGGATGCTAACCACATAGCCTAATCAGATTATGGGGCCTGGTAGTTTAGTGAGTAATTGAGGTGCTTCATTGAGACTGTGTAGGTTTATATCTAAGGGGTGGTTGGGGTTTATTGCTTAAGTAATGCCACTCAGGGATGAATGAGGCTGGTCATTCTCATCTTAAATGTCAGGACCAACTTACCTTGCCCCGGGCTTTTACACTTCTCATCAGGCGACATAGGATTGGATGATGGATGGATGGATGAAATAACTATACAGTATATACATTTTATTTGAGCAGTCTTATTGCCAAACACGTACTGTAACTCTAATAATACAAAGTATATAATATAAAATGCATTGTTATTAATAAATGCAATTGGACAGCCAATCAGCTGCCAGCTTTCAAAAGTTTAAGGCTCTTTTCTTCTTGGAAGAGATCGAGTAGGTTATTGAACGTTTCAACCACCACACATGATTTTATGCTCCATTTATACTAGTAAATTATACTGTATTAATTGAAAGTAGGTTCAGGTATAAAATATAAACCTCAGTTCTTTGTGTAAGTTTTAATCTTTGCCTAATATCCTACTCTGTATTTGTTACAAAATATTTAAATATGCATATGGACCATACTGTGCAGTATAATTTCACTAATACTTTCTTTTCCAGGAACTGTTGTTTAAGAAATGCAGTTAGAGGGGCAATAAAGGATTGAATGGTGGATGAATAGATAGATGGACAGAAATCTGCTTTGCTTGCATTGAGGACACATAGATGTTTATTGGTTATACATAATTGTCATTTTCATTTAATTTGTAGTGAAATTAGAGAACTATAAATACACTGTAATGCTGATTATAAAGATTGAAGAGACTGAGATGTTCACTTAGTATTCATTTCACTTCATTCTAACAGAGTGAAGATTCAGGCGGTAGCAGCAAAAGGTGAAAGTGAGCCTGAGCGGAAGGAGACGCGAAGCAAGGTAGATGAGGACCGCAAGCATGAGATAGAGGCAGCAATCGTCAGGATCATGAAGGCCCGCCGCCGCATGACAGTCAGTCTATACATGCCTCTTGTCCTCTGTCTTGCTTTTCATCCTTTCTGCAAGCTTTCCATCCAGTTTGGTATTAACCTACAGTGAAACCTTGTTGTTATGGACTATAGTCCTTCCAGTTCATGGTGAGCATTTGGGCGTTGGCCTTTCCGGGGGTTCCCCCACGTGCGACGCTGCCAAACCTCCTTCAGGGTCAATTGTCGGATTATTGAGTCAATTCCCTATGGGGTCAATTATCGGATTATTGAGTCAATTCCCTATGGGGTCAATTATCGGATTCTCTCTCTCTCTCTCTCTCTCTCTCTCTCTCTCTCTCTCTCTCTCTC
>JAGKTI010019656.1:0-16845 GCA_018397915.1 Birgus latro | reverse complement strand
GTAACCGCTTCACGTACTTTAGCAACTCCAGAGCCACAAAGTAGTCTGCTAGAGTTTTCCTTGCTGCAGAATCCATATCAAAATCTGATTTCTACTTGTTTTTTGGAGACAAAGCAGACGGCCTCTGCGGCTGGTCACCCGAGTGTCTGAATATTTATTTTAAGTTACAAGAAAAAAAATAAAAATGAATAAAAACTACAAGAATTAAATTGTATTTACTTAACAAATGTAGATAAAGTTTCCTTTTATGAATAACAGAATATTTTCTCACTGATTACAAAATTAATATATGCTCATTTGAGTTCCAATCCCACCAACAAGCTGTGAGCGAAAATTGTTATCCATTTCACCTCGCAAGCGAAATCTCGCTCACCATGAGTCAGTTTGGCTAGCGACTCGCAAAGCTGGCTCACATGTTAGCCACTTTTGTCCCAGTGTGATGGCAGCTTTAGGCCCTGTTCACACAAGGCGTTTTTAAACGTGTATTAGCAAAGACAGTGGTACTGTATTGGACTGTACACACGCTACCGCACGTTTTTCTCAACTGCTGGTCCAAACGCGTGATCTGACATTTCCCTTCCTAACGCGCGTTTGTTGAGCATTTCAGGGAACATGCATGTACTTGCGGACGGGCACATGTGCCCTGTTCACACGGGGCATTTTTAAATGCGGCGGTTGTACACACGGGGCGTTTTCAACTGCAGCGTTTAATGCACGTTAGGCTCCGAGGCTCCCTCCGTATGGGTGTCAGTGTCAACTCCACGAGGACCACCTGGTGGGGTTGCCATGGCAACAAGTGATCGCTCTTCTCATTGACAAGCCACACTAGCCAATGAGGCGTGACATAAACATTGAAACACGGCATTTCCCGCCGCACGTGCCGATCCTCAAGTAAGCACACGTTCCTTGAAACGTCTAACAAATGCGCGCTAGGAGGGGAAATGTCGGATCGCGCATTTGGACCTGCGGTTGAGAAAAATACGGGGAAGCATGTGTACAGTCCAATACACAACCATTGTCTTTGCTAACGCACGTTAGGAAATGTACATTTGAAAACGCCTCATGTGAACAGGGAGTAAACATCATCAGCGCCGCCCTGGGCCCCTTGCAGCGGGCTCACAAACTATGCGGCAATACCCATGAGAAAGTGTCTCCAAGCTATGCAGCTCAGTGCCAATTACTCACTGGAACAAGATTTATCCACTTCCTTCATAAACTATGTGGACTCTGTCAGAAAGTGGAGTTGTACTTTTTTGTTTTTTTGTGTCCATGCTAATGGCCAGGCAGTGCCTGATTGATCGCTCCATTTCCCAGCATCTCCACTGGACCAGCAATGCACGTTGTTGACTTCTTTCTTTCGAAAAATCTCTCAGGCTTTATTAACAGCTGTTCCCAAGCAGCCCTTGCCCCAGTGCTGCCAAATCCTCAAACTCTTCTTGAATCAGAATATTTGCAAAATTCCACCAGATTTCTCCAGAATGTTCTTTTCCACTGACAATTCGAAAACTCATTTGTATTAGTATTCACCACCAATACACACAAGTATAGCTCAAACATTTGATTCTCTATCCACATACCATCACTTTTTTATCAATGTAATGACTGTAACTGAGGAACGAGGTCTAGGTTCACTAATTTGCACTTTAAACATGGTGACAGAGCACGTCTTGCTTCACTGTAAGGAATATGCTGACCTACAACCCATATACATCTTGTTATTAAAGAATAATAAGAAAGAACAATAGATGCAAAGAAAACATACAGTAATATTCCGAAAACAAGAAAAGTTGAAAACGGCCACAATCACAAGTGTAGCAGTGAAGTGACACATCACACAGAGTCATAGAATGTGTAGTCTCACCACATCTGTTGCTTTGATCTGATATGTGGGTATAATATTGTTGAGAAGTGAGATTTGCTAGTTAGGTAGTCTGGACGTTTCTCGATGTTCCTGGTATTTTACCGTTACGAGTCAGAATTGCCAGTCAGCTTGCTGTTGTAAGTGTAGTTATTTCATAAGTTGTATGTTAATTTTTGTGCTCTTTTTCTCAATAATGTGTTATGTGATTGCTTGTTAAATTATGTAACTTAATTTAAGTTTGTGTGCTAAATAATTTGGTGTTATGTAATGTAAGAAAACTCTGGCACGTTTTGGATGTCTCCGAGTTGGTAACTGTTGTAACCGTGCTCCTTTGGGAATACACCAGAAATGTGGAGAAATGTAGATCATTCTATAACAATGCAAGTTTACATAAGGATGGGGAGTGTTATGCTGCGTACTCTGAGTTCAACTCCTTGTCCTCAGAGCACGGGCAACTGATTTGGGTTCTTTTCCCAGACCGGGTCTAGAACGTGCAACCAAAGGAACAGGGCTCAAACACAGGCTAACCAGTCTTACACATATATTACCACACAAAGAATACAGTACAGGACACAGTACATATAGCACAATACAAACACAATGTTAGCATATAAAGACAGGGTGGTAGACTATGGGAGCCCAGGCAACCTCAAGGTGTGAGCCCATCAGGTGTGAGCTCCCGGGAGGGGTACAGGTCTCTGGGTTTGTGGTGGGTTGTCTGGGGTGGGCTGCAGGGTGGTGTTGTGGGAGGTTCCATTCTGGTGGGGCCCCAGTGTGTGTGGTGGCCCTTTGGACTGGGCTCAAACAGGGCCAGCAGGCGTGCTGGTCTGTGCTTACCCTTGGAGGAGGCGGGGATCTCACTGGGGGGTCCGGGCAGGTCCTGGCCTGGAGTCCTCAGGGAGTCCGTCGACGGCTGCGGACTGTGGTCTTGCCAGCGTGGGAAGTCCGTCAGGGTCTGCCTGCGGTCTCTCGTACCTGGTGAGTCTGACAGCGGCTGGTGACGTCGAGGTGCCGGCTGTAGTGAGCGCACTCCCAGGCTCACGATTGGGTCACTCCAGACACTCTCCCACAGGTCCTCGGTGGGAGCTCCAGGGGTAGAGGAGGACGGAAGTCCGGCAGACATTCCGTTCTGGCAAGTCTGGCGGACGTTACCATGGTTCCCCTTGTCCCTGGGATGGCAGGTAAGGGAAGTCCGGCAGACATTGCAGCAGTGCTGCTCCTGGTGGTGGGCTATAGACAAGGGAAGTCGGCAGACGTTCCCCCTCTTGCAAGTCCAGCGGACGTTGCAGTAGGTCTGCTCCCTGCTGTAGGTGAAGGAAGTCCAGCGTATGTTCCTTGGTAAGCCCAGCGGATGTTACTGAGGGCCTACTGGGGACTGCCTGAGCACTGGTCCCTGCCTGATGCTGGCAAGGGCTGGTCTGGCTGGAGAGTAGTGCGCCCGCACTGCGTACCTCTCGTCGGGTCTGCTTGTGGGGAAGAGGGGCGAATGGTGGCAGGGGATATAGGGCCATCTGGTCCAGGCCCTTATGTGCCTCCCCGTGGTGTCCTCCTGGGATGGGTGCGTGCATTTCCCTGTGGTCTCCTATGGTGGGTCCATGCACCTCCCTGTGGTCTCCCCTCGGCGTGGGCATTTCACCACTGTTGCAGGTGAAAAAGTCACATCCCCATGGCTGGAGGTGGTAGGTGGCTGATGTGGATGTCTGGTGGGAGGGCCTGAGGTGGTGCAGTAGTTTAGCCCAGTTGTGTGTGTAGGGCAGTGTGGCTCTTGGTATGGTTGGTAGACGATCTCCATGGTGGAGGTTTGGGTCGTCTTCTGGAGGAGGTGCAGTAGTTGGGATGTCCTCTTTATGTTTGTTTCCCTGGGCTGAGGTCCACAGCATGTGTCTGATCTTCATCTCGGGTGGCAGGGAGTACTGTACAGCGACTGACTGGTGGCTGTAGGTTGAATACTGGAGACGAGTGGAGTCGCCTGGGTTTTATGAGGTCATGGGGGGGGGGCCTTAATTGTCTTGGTGGGCCGGGCTACTGGAATTTTCCATTTTGTGTGGTGTATTTTTAGGGTGAGGGGGGAGGTGTTGAGTGTAGGTGAACTGGGGGAGGGTTGTGTGGGTGGTGTTGGTAGTGTATCTTGCAGGTGGGCAGGAGATCCGGCCCAATCTGGTTGTGGTGGTGGTTAGTACAGGCATGGGCGGTGAGGAGTTTGGGCCGCATGGCACGTTGGGTACGTGGGGGTGGGGGATTGTGGATCTGGGCGCGTGGTGTTGGGTGGTGGTCTGGTGGTAGTGGCTGAGGAAGGCGAACTAGAATGGATGTTGTGTGAGGTTGGGGTGTGGCAGTGAGTGAGGGTGAAGGGCAGGTGGGTGTGAGGTGTCCAGTTCTGGGAGTGGCGGGGGTGAGAGCAGGTGAAGGTGGCGTGGAGTGTTGGCCACATGGTGTAGGAGTTGGGGATGGTTGAGCTGGGAGATGAGGTCGCTGGAGGCAAGTGGGGGGTCTGGGGAGAGGGTGAAGAGTCAGAGGGGGGTATGGTGAGAGACGTGATTGTGGAGGGAGAACTGGGTGAGGGGGAGGAGTGTGAATGTGTGAAATAGCATGAATATGAGTCAGTGGAGTGGTTGGAGGGGGAGGGCGGTAGTGCTGTGTGCTGAGGGTGAGCGTGGCGTGGTGGAGGGGTTGGATGTGGTGGGAAGGGATGCCCATGGTGATTATGGTAGGTATGAGTAGTATTATGGTATTGAATGGTTACTTGGTAGGGATTGGGGATGTCTTCGATGGTGAAAGGCCCCATGAATCGGGGAGAGAGTTTGGTAGGGAGCAGCAATTTGGCCACCATGATAGAGTCGCTTGGCTTGTAAGGACTGTGAGGGGTGGAGTCAGGTTGGAGGACTTGGTTGTTTTGTAGGTGGTGTAGTCGGTGCTTTAGTTGGTGAAGGAGGTCAGATGTGGAGGAGGTGGCGGGTGGTTATAGGTGGTGGTGGAGTGGCACAAGGAGTGATGTTTCTCCAAATACTTGTTCGTGAAGGGTAATGCCATCTTTGCGGAGGCAGGAATTCATTCCCCAGTGCACGATTTTTATGTGGACTGGCCAGTCGTAGTTCTGTGTTTCTTGTATCCTGGTTCTCACTTGGTTGAGTAGGGTGTGGTGGCTCCTCTTGCATATGCCATTGCCCTCTGGCCGGTATGGGGAGGAGTGAGAAAGTTTTCATCTGAAGATTCTGGCGAGTTTCTTCCATTCATTGCTGGTGAATTCTGGGGCGCTGTCTGAGTGGAGGGCCTGGGGAATGCCGAGGTAAGGGAATACATGGTGGACGAGTGTGTCGGCCACGGCGACAGCATGGTGTTCTTTGGCTGGGCAGGCGACGAGGAATTTTGAATATGTGTCGACAAACGTGATGATGTATATATATAGCCTGATCTGGGTGGAAGGGGTCCGACTATGTCCACAGATAGAAGTTGCCACGGCTTACTGGCAGTAATGTGGCCAGATGGGCGGGGTGTCCTAGTGGCATCCTTACCAAGTGCGCAAGCCTGGCAGGCCTGGACGACTCATTTGGCTAAGTGATATGGGTTTGGTGTCCAATACATGTCGTTGAAAACTTGCAGTAGTTTCTTAGTTCTGAGTTGTATTCCATTGTCTGAGTGTAAATGGGTCATGGTGTCCAGGGTGGTGTCTGGGTTGAGCACTGTGTGCCCCAAGTGTGTGAACAGGTGGTCGCCATGCTGGTGAACCTTAGAGAATATTTGTTGTGATATCCACTCAGGCCAGTCTTTGTTTTGCCATTGCTGTAGGAAGCTGGGGGTGGCACTGATGTCATTGATGGGTAGTCTGGGTAGGGCATCAGCATTTGTGTGTAGTTTTCCCAGGCAGTATGATATGTCAAAGTTGAACTCTTCGAGTGCTTCTCTCCACCTTATCAGTTGGGGATTTTGGGTCTCTGACTGGCGTAGCCACTGAAGCGACTGGTGGTCCGTAATTATGGTGACATGGGTGCCGGACAGGTAGGCACGGAAGTGGCCTAATGCCCAGATGATAGCCAGGCATTCCCGTTTGGTGGCCGCGTAGTTCTTTTCTGCCTGGTTGAGGGTACAGCTGGCACAGGCAATGATGTGTTCTTGTCCTTCTTAGACTTAGGCAAGGATGGCACTGATCACTACTGAGGACACGGTGTATAGGTGGAAGGACAGGGTGTAATCAGGGAATGCGACGATCAGGGCGGTGATGAGTTTGGTTTTGAGGTTGTGGAAAGCTTGTACACAGTCCTCTGTCCAGGTAATAGGCTCGCCTTTTCTTGTCACGTCACGTAGGGGCTTTGCTATGTCGGTGAAACCCTTCACGAAACGCCGGTAGTATAATGAAAGGTCAATGAAGGCACGGACCTCGTGGACGTCTCGGGGCAGGGGGAGATCTGATGGCACACAGCTTGTCTGAGTTGTGTGCTATGCCTTCCTTGGAGATGACGTGTCCCAAGAAGGAGATGGACCATTGAGCCAGGACACATTTTGACGGCCTGAGCTTGAGCCCTACCTGCCAGATTCTGCTGAAGACTTGTTGAAGTTAGGTGGTTGGCCCATGTCTGGCTGAAAATAATGACGTTGTCATGGTAGACCAGGCACATCTCCCAGGTGAGGCTGCTGAGAACTGATTCCATTAGTCGGGAGAATGTAACAGAGGCACTGCATAGGCCAAAAGGGAGGACACTGAACTCATAATGTTTTCTGTTGCTGGTGGAAAACACTGTTTTACCTCTGTCTTCAGGATGCACCGGGACCTGCCAGTCTCCTGACTGCAGGTTGAGGGCGGAGAACCAGGATGCTCCATACAGGGAGTCGAGAGAGTCGTCTATCCTCGGCAGGGGTGTGGCGTCCTTGGTGGTTACATCGTTTAATCCACACAGAATCGTATGCTGCCGTCTTTTTTCTTTACCAAGACGACTGGGGAGGACAAAGGGCTGGTGGATGGAGATATGACGCTGGCATTGAACATGTCCTGGACCTGCCGGTCTTCTTCAGCCCATTGTTTGGGTTTTTTCTCCATGATGGTTTGTGAATCGGTGGTCCTGTGGTGTGGATCTCATGTGCCAGGTATGTGGTGTGGCCGATGTCTGCCGGTCCTGACAAGAAGATGGCTTGAAAGTCCAGGAGGAGGCGTCGAAGGCTGTCAGCTTGGTGTGGTGAGAGGTGTTCAAGTAGAGGGGGGAGGATGGCAGGGAAATGGGGGGGTGAGGCGCATGGCTCCATTTCCTCCATCTCGCCAACCGCTAATCCTTTAGGAAGGGTGACGGGGGGGGGTGGAGATGTTGGCGATGTGTACTGCCTCGAGGTGAGAGGGGAGGAATGTGGGGGACAATAGGCAGGAGGAGGTGGCTCCTGAAAGTAGGCTTGAGGAAAATAGGATGGAGTTTCTGGTGGGCCTGTTCAGGTGAAGTTAGGCTTCATGCTGGGGGGGGGGATGGTAAGGGTGGAGGCAATGGTGGCAAGGAAGGTGGTGGGCAGGGAGGTGGAGGTGGGGTGAGGGACTGTGGGGAGTAGGGTGGAGGACATGGCTTGGGGGGGAAGGGGCTGGGAAGGGGGAAGGTTTATGCATGTGCAGTGAGGCTGATTGGGCTGGTCTGAAGGCTTCCTGAAGTGGACTCGCCGCTTGCGACAATCTACGTTGGTGTGCAGCTTCTGTAGGAGGTCCAGTCCCAGGTAGCCATCATAGGCACAGCAGGTTGAGTCGAATATAATGAACTGGTGTTGGGTGGACACATTCTGACTGGCGTCGGCACGTAGGGCCTGGGTCTCCCCACGTATGGGCAGGGGGCCATCCCTTGCGTCTACGGGATGAGCTGAAGTGGGGAGGAGTGGGCCAAAATCCGAGGTGTGGCAGGAGTAGAAGTGGTGGTAGAGGCATGACCTGGCAGCTCCCGTATCGACCAGTAGCCTCGCTTTCACTCCATTCAGTCTCATCTTGTCATAGGGTGGGGGGCATTATTTCTGTGAGGTGGCCCCCACCACCATGGGGAGGTGTGGCGGCCCTAAAAATCCCTCACCGAGCTCTGTTTCTCCCAGATTTGAGCAGTCGGCGGTGGAGACACCGTCCTCGGTATAGTCATCCTCTATAGATGAGATTTTTTGGCGCCCCTGAATGGTTGATCTGCTCTGGGCGGCCTTCAGCTGTTCTCGTATGTCATGGATAGGGCACCGATGACTACACGCGGAGAGCTCCCAAGGGTTAATGGAGATGAGGTTGGAGTTCTTCTTAGGGCTGGGGCGCCTCATTATGGGGAGTGCCTTCGGCATGATGGGTGGTGCTAAAGGAAGAGCATTGCGGGGGGGCATCTGGGGTTTGGGTTGTGGTGGTTTATGGGTTGGGACTCTGCTAACAGCGCCAATGTGTTGCAGGGTGGTGTGGGCAGCGAGGAGGTGCCTGACCAGTTGGATGTCCCTGTCAAGGTCCCCCGTTGGGTCATGTATCGTGAAGTGCTCTTTGATGGTACTGGGGAGGATCCTCAGCAGGGTATTGAAGGTGTGTTGGTCCCGGGCATCGGCGTTGCCTTCTGGGTAGGTGGCAGTATGAGTCACCTGGCCTGGATCAAGGTGTCGTCCAGGTTATTGTCGTAGGTGAGGGTGTCTAGTTGGTAAAGGGGAATGACTTTCCCTAGTGATGGCATGACCGCTTGGGTCACAACTTGTTTGTGCCCATGTTAGCCCAGGGACAATCTTAGTAGTAATGCTGGAGACCACTTTTCCCAGGTGAGGTAAGGTCACTGCAATTTTCTCCCTGTTGTGCTCAAATCCTACATCTAATATTGGTTTGATCATGCACATGTACGTGTCTGTGTCGCACTGTTCAGGGTCATATTTTGATAAATGAATGTGCGGTTTGGTCGCCATTTTGTTACTTTCCCTTAGTTCCTTGTTGCTATCTGACCAGATCTAGAATCACTGCTAGCCACCAGTGTTATGCTGTGTACTCTGAGTTCAACTTTTTGTCCACAGAACACGGGCAACTGACTTGGGTTCTTTTCCCAGACTGGGTCTAAAGCGTGCAACCAAAGGAACAGGGCTCAAACACAGGCTAACCAGTCTTACACGTATATTACCACGCAAAGAATACAGTACAGGACACAGTACATATAGCACAGTACAAACACAATGTTAGCACAAGGATAGAGTGGTAAACTAGGGGAGCCCAGGCAACCTCAGGTGGCAGCCAGGTGTAGGGGGTGGCCTGTCAGGTGTGCCCTCCCGGGAGGGGCACAGGTCTCCGGGCTTGTGGTGGGTCATCCGGGGTGGGCTGTGGGGTGGAGTTGTGGGAGGCTCCCTTCTGGTGGGGCTCCAGTGCATGTGGCGGCCCTTGGGACTGAGTCTGAACAGGGCCAGCAGGCGCACTGCTGTATGCCTGCCCTTGGAGGAGGTGGGCGTCTCGCCAGGGGGTCTGGGCACGTCCTGGCCTGGAGTCAATGGGGCATCCGTTGATGGCTCGGGGCTATGGTCTCGGCGGTGTGGGGAGTCCATCAGGGTTTACCTGCAGTCTGTCGTACCTGGTGAGTCCAACAGCAGCTGGTGTTGTTGAGGCGCTGGCTGTAGTGAGCGCCCTCCCAGGCTCACGATGGGGTCACTTCAGACACTCTCCCAGAGGTCCTTGGTGGGAGCTCCAGGGGTAGGGGAGGAGGGAAGTCTGGTGGATGTTCCCTTCTGGCAAGTCTGGTGGGCATTACTGTGGTTCCCTTTGTCCCCAGGAAGGCAGGTAAGGGAAATCTGGCGGACGTTCTTCCTGCAGCAAGTCCGGGGGATGTTGCAGCAGTCCTGCTCCTAGTTATGGGCTACAGATGAGGGAAGTCCGGCAGACGTTCCCCCTCTTGCAAGTCTGCCAGACGTTGCAGTAGGTCTGCTCCTTGCTGGGCCTGTAGGTGAAGGAAGTCCAGTGGACATTCCTTGGTTGGTAAGTCCGTAGAATGATACTGAGGGCCTACTAGGGACCGTGTGAGCACTGGTCCTACTCCGATGCTGGCAAGGGCTGATCTGGCTGGAGAGTAGTGCGCCAGCACTGCGTACCTCCCGTCAGATCTGCTTGTGGGGAAGAGGGGCGCATGGTGACAGGGGATATAGGGGCGCATGGTGACAGGGGATATAGGGCCATCTGGGCCGGGCCCTTATGCGCCTCCCCGTGGTCTCCTCCTAGGTTGGGTGCATGCACCTCCCTATGGTCTCTCCTCGGGGTGGGCATTTCAGGGAGGAGACTATAGCAGGTTCAGTCAGTTTTCAGTTCAGTTTGAGTGTAATGCAGTGTCAGTGAAGATTGTATATCATCAGTACTTGTGAAAATAGTGGTGTTGTTGTTCAGCATTAAGTGTCAGTGCAGATGGTGAAGTTTGTGTACCTTCGGTGTTTGTGAAAATAGTGAAGTTGGCAAGCATTAAGTGTAATTATTTGGAAAATAAAGACAGTGAACTTTAAAGCCAGTGTTTATCTTTGCCTCCGCTGTGCTGTACACCGAGAGGCTGACCATAGGAAGAAAAACTTACTGGGCAATGTCCTTCCTATACTGTAGTACTGCTGTTGGAGCCTGTGGCACTGTGGGATGGGGACATAACACTGGTGTCAGGAGTGTGAATAATTTAAGTGCAGCAGTGAGTCTAACCTTCGACATGGAAGCAGAAGGTGTACAGAGCAGAGGCCAAAGCTAGACAAGAAGAAGCATGTCTGGCATCAATCCTGAAGCTATTACAAGCTCAGAATGAAGGACAGAAAGAACTTAAAGAACAATTACAAGCACAAAGTGTCCATTTTTTTTTTTTTTTTTATGTGTCCAGCTGTGGGCATAGGCTTCACAGCCTGCTATCAAGGCCCAGCAGTCCTCATACATACCATACACCTCTACATGTCACCACTTCAGTGCTAACACCCACCATCCATACTGAATACATGCAAGGGCTGTCTCATACAGGACGGGTGTATTGGTATAAACAAGGGTATTTTTAAGACATGTCGGTGGGTCTTCTGGTAGATCAGTAAACCTTGACTTTAACAAAATTCAAATCCTTAAACTGTTCCCTGCCCTAGCGAGGATTTGAACCTGGGTCCGTTAGGACTGCAAGCCATCTCTCTACCGATCAAGCCTTCCCACAAGCACAAAGTGTCCAACTACAAGCACAGAATGAAGGACACAAAGAACAATTAGAGGCACAACATGAAGATCAAAAAGAATGATATGAACAACTTCAAGGGGCATTACAGGAGCAACAGAGGGAACTACAACTGAGGATGCAAGGACAGCTAGATGCTTTCATGGGGGAAATGAAGGAAGAACAGGAACAATTGAAGGAGGAAATATATGCAGAGCTACGGCAGCAAAAGTGTGAGGTAAGTAATAAAGTGACGGAGTGCAAACAGCATATAGATGACCAGTTGAAGTCAATTAGTGAGGAAATAGTGACAGAATGCAGACAGCATGTAGATAACCAGTTGAAGCATGTAGTCGACCATGTGAAGATAATTAGTGAGAAAATTGAGGCTGTAGAGAAATATTGCACTGTTGAGCCTCAGGCTGGTGTACAGGGAGCATATGAAAATAATGGACAGTGAAATACAGAAATTAGGGGTAAGGGCTGCAGACGACACCAACACCCCCAGACCCCCAAGTACTACCGGGGGTCCACCTATGACACTGAGCGGCTCGGGATAGGAACGGCATACCTGTATCCCTCCCCAGCGCCCCTCTTACTCCCAGCCGACATCCCAGGAAGGTAGCAGTCCCGGAGCCTAGTCTCCAGCCGAAATTCCACTCGCCAGGTAAGGGGTAGAATTTGCTTACGCAACTCCATGCAGTACCGCACAACACCACGGTATTGGCCACCGTCATACTGGGAAAGGGGCAGAACCGGCCGGAGTCCATTCCCCAGTTACATCTCCGCTGCAGGGCTGCGGCACAGACCACAAACTGTGTTGGTTGGGCAGGACAGGTCACCAGTCGTCTGCTTCCTGTAGTCGTTCCCCCCAGAGTAGCGCCACAGCACTGGCCACAAGCCATGCTGGGTACGAGGCAGGATCGGCCATCGTCCGTCCCTCTGCTACTAGTGCTCCCTGCTCCACGGTACAGGCCATCAGCCATACCAGTCATAGTCCCCTGTAGGACCATGACGTTGGCCACTAGCCGCATCGAGCCAGAGGCAAAGCAGGCCATAGTCCGCTCTTCTCCTACAGGAGATTCTTACTCCCCTCATGGAGACAGGAGAGAGTGAGCTGTGTCTCGCGTAAATCCTGAGTTCCGACGGGGCAGAGGAACCACCGTGTCAGGCACTAGCCATACGGGAGAGGCAGAGTCAGCCACAGTCCGCTCCTCACCCTCTGTTCCCAGGATATCTCCCAACGGGGCGGTCCCTTGCCTGGCTCACCCTGTTTCCTGTAGTCGGGCAGGATGCATCCCCTCTCCTGCAGAGGAAGCAGCCGGGGAGGACCCTTTTCTTGGCAAGGCCTTACCCGAGGCCTTGGTTCCCTTCAACACAGCCAGTGTGAGCAGCAGCCGAGGCGGAGCTCCAGCAGACGTAGCAGCCGGTGTCGGGCCCTGTCGACCACTCTCCCAGCCCGAGGTTCCTGTGAGACGGCCCTGACGGCAACACCGCCCTCCAACCATTGCCGCAGTCCAGCCACCCCAGGTTCCAGTACCCTGGGTTCTCAGCTACCCCGGGAGCCACCCCAAACGCCAGGGCTGTCAGGGGGAAAATGTAATATTGTATAACTGGAGTATACAATGTATAGCTATGTGTGCTAGGAATGACTATCGAGTCATTTGAGTCATTTATTACGAGGGAATAGACTCGTGAAATCAAGTGGCGATTTCACTTTTATGCTGGCTTACTTCGCCAATTCTCTAGAGTCGAGAATTTATAGACTTTCTCAATGGTACACAGCAGAGACTAGACGCTCAAGTAGGCTGTAATATTGTACTGTTGGCCTCTGAGAAAGTTAGTTTCTCCCCTTAACATTCAAAAAATAATAATAATAAACAGGATCTTGGCTGAGCCAAACTCCTAGCTAGCACAACGGATTTGAGGATAATACCCAAAAGCTGGCTTAAGTACCAGTCGTGATTAATATAAAGAGTTGTGCTAACATGGAGTAGCAAAAGTGTACTAAATATTTGGGGAAATTAAACACGACTGTTACATTTAACAAAGCTCAAGAAAATGAACTGTAAATTTATTGAATACAAGAAAATAAATTTACATTACATGACTCCAATTCAAATCAAGAAAGGGAAACGCACTCACTCAAACACTCAGATAAATAGCTAAATAACCCAAAAACTTAAGCCTAGGAAAACAAAAGAAAATACTGATCAGTATAGATGAGTCCGAGCTGCTGTAGACGATCACCAACTGGTGGGAGCTTCGGAGATTCACGCCAATACAAGCTGAGATCTGAAATCCCTAAGAAAAGTGATCACTCGAGCTTTCGTAAGGCATAACCCGCATGCTCCATGGCTAGAAGCAGACTGACTCTGTTTCCGAGTGTCTGACGCAAGGGAGTGTGAAAAAGGGTGTGGCCGGTAACGGCCAGGGAGGCGGAAGCGATAATTCAGAAATTATCGCTCAGAGGAATGCACCATCTGCACATAAAAACAATCACTCGTGAAAGAATGACAAAAGTTTTGACAACTTGATGCGAATATAATTATGCGAGCAGACGGTTGAGAGAATGAGCGAAATCTCGTGCATTTTAGAATCATTCGTTGCTCCCGCAAAATCACTCGATGTCACAATTTACGTTACATAATTTTACGATGTAGAAAATTCGTGACAAGGGCATGACATACCTGCTGGCAGGACCTCTCTGGGCCCATCCCTGGCTCGGTGTCCGGTCCGCCTCCTGGCTGTCTTCAGACCGAGCCCCTAACTCCACATCTACGTGTGGGGCCTTGTAAAGGCGTGTCACTCCGTCCGCCCTCCTGATGGAGGAATCAACCTTTGGCCCACCAGTGATAGTCATACAGATGGACTTTACCAGTGTGCACCTTTTAGGCCCAGACATATGCATACTGTCATATGTGTAACGCGAGTGATTCCTTACAGTGTGTTCTCGTGATAAAGTGGCCAGGAAACCCAGAGTGTAAGATCGGACGAGCCCACTAGTGATCCTGGTCTAGTGTATATCACAAACGGAGTTCCGTGCCTCCCCCCCCCACTGAATGAAACACCACAGTGTCCAAACAGGAAAAATTATATTGCATCAATCGTGCCATCCCCTTGCTTGTTACTCTTCTCCCTCCCCAGTGTACAGACACGGTAGTCACAGTGTGTCTAGCCATCTCCGAATGTTTCTCTAAAATACTGCAGTCCCCCCCCCTCGCAGTGTGCTACAGCATGGCTGACTTCTTCTTCTGTGACAGACTGCCGACCAGATTGATGTCTATCAACACAAGTGTTAACGTAACTGAACCTTTGTATCAGTGCTGTCCAGTGCTATACTATATTAGGAAATTGTAGCAAGTGTATTCCTGTGTCCAAAAGTATAATTGTAATATGAGTACTGTAAGTGCTGGGTGTATTCTACCATACTTTCCCTAAGCCGGTATAGAGACAGATTTCAGTTCAGTAAAACCTTGTATTAACCCATCTCCGCCCAACCCAGAATCTGTTGTACCTAGTGTTTGTAATATTTGTCTCTGGGAAGATATTTGTAATACATGTGTGTAACAGTTCACTGCCTTGTTTTTGTGTCCAGTCCTTCCCTTAGAAGTGCCGACCTGGTCTTGAATAAGAACTCACTGTGAGTCTGTGTATTTGACGGGACGAGAAGTCGCCCCTCAGAAATGCGACAGGAATACTTCACCTCTTGCCTACGTGCACAAGGTACGAGTAGTCGGCCTTCAAATACGTGGCATAACAGATATAAAAAAATTAACAAAACCAGTACTAATTCATCCTTTTTTCCTTTTTAGGATTCACTATGATAGCCTGTTTTCCCCTTTCGCACTTTCATATAAAATGTCCATGAGAGCTTATCTATACGGCTTGGTGTTCCTTCTCACTTTTTCCTGCAGGTTTCTGCTGGAGGGTTTGGTAGGAGGGAGAGAGACTTCTTTGCTATCCTTTTGTATTCTAATAGATCAGACTTTCTTGCAGATGCCTAGCATGGGCCATCTGCCCTAGTGCAGTAATCCTCCCTATTTATTGTTATGCTACGTATTTGCAGGCTGGTTTCTCGTCCCTCAAACATGCAGGCTACAGCGGGTCTCTATTCTAGACCGGGTCGGCAATTCTTAGGGAAAGGACTGGACACAAAAACAAGGCAGTAACTGTTACACACATGTATTACAAATATCTTTCCAGAAACAGTAGTACATCAATTAACATACATTAGATGCTGGGTTGGCCGGGGATGGGTTAACACAAGGTTTTACTTGACTGGAAGTCTGTCTCTCTACTGGCTTAGGGAAATTATGGTAGTATTCACCCAGCACTTATTGCACTTAGATTACACTTACAATTCAAGACACAGGAAAGCACTTGNCCTGGGCAACTGCCTACCTCGACTGGGGTCTACCGCGCTATGAAATGGTGTTGATTTGGTTCCTTGTGTTGTAAATTACAGACATAATATATGCGGGATTTCATTAACGTACAATGCTTATATCTCTAACGAATGGCTCTGTATTTTATAACATAGCGTAACTTATTTTATCAAAGGGCATGTGGTTATACCCAAAAATCAAGATGTGGCCCCACCTACGAAAGTCCAGTTACTTATTGTATGTAACTGTATTGGCTGAAGAAGGTGTGTGGCAAGACCCACCACCACCTTCTTTTGTTGTATTGGCGCTCTACCTTTTACAATAAATATTTCAATTCAGTTCAGTGCTTATTTTTTACTACAGTGAATTATAAACACTTTTTTATATATATATTAATCTTTATACTGTTGTATGACTACATGATCCTTTCTTCTTATTACATATAAATTTGATGAACAAATAGAGTGAATGCAATGTCATACCATTTATGCTGTGTTAAATGCCTTCCACACAGAGTGGTCTGTCGGCCTCTGGCAACCCTGGGAAGGGTGGGGGCTGGGTATTATAGTAGCCTAGTAAGACAGAACCGTAGAATGGATCTGTGATACAAATGTGAAAATTTACCTGCAGCGTCAGTGTGTGTTCCGCTGTGAGAGGAGGAACGTGTTGTGTTGCCTGGCTCGTCACTCAACAGCCTAATACTCTCTCCACAAACATACTTTCTTCTGCTTTTCACCAGTCAAGGTAATACTATGTTAGTGTGCTGCAGTGACAGTATCGTAAACCGAAAAGACGACAATGTGAACTCTAATGTTTGGGAAAAAACGATGTTTGCTGTCCTGTTTTCGTTGGCTTAGTGGACTTTGTAGTGCTGTTTTGCGGGTCTTACCGTAGTCTGCACATGACACTCATGATTTATATTATATAGTTTCCAAATCCTTTTAGCAATTACCGGTGATAAAGTGTAAGGACACAACCTCACTGTCAGTCCACACGTGGCCTTGCCATAGGCCGGAGGGACCTCCCGGGAGGGAGGGAGGGAAACAAAGAACTCTACAAGACGGGAGGAAGAAGAGAGGCAAGCGAGGGGAGGAGAGGGTAGGATGGGAGAGTATAGGGTATGGGGGAGGGGAGGAGGGAGGAGAATAGGCCTAACAGGAAAGCAGAAAAAGGGGGGGGAAGGAAGGGATTTTGAATCTGAAAATACTGAAATTTCCAGAAACATTCTTTACATTAAACTAAAGGTACAGTCTTTGAAATGAATCCTTTCCCCTATTAAGACTTTTACAGGTACAATATAATATTACCTGACATGAAAAAAAGAATGCGAGAGATCTAGGAGTAATGGTTATTAGAGACCTTAAACCAAGGCAACAGTGTATAAATGCGGGAATTAAAGAAATGTTTAGGATTTATTTTATGAAGCGTTATCAAGAGGGCATCTAAAATAATATTGCAACTTAATCTTGCATTAGTAAGGCCTCCATCA
>JAGKTI010019655.1:0-16846 GCA_018397915.1 Birgus latro | reverse complement strand
TTGTGGCAGGGACTTCTACCCTTCAGAATTAACCGATTCCGACCAAACTTGGAAAAAATATACCAGCCTATGACCAAGTTGTATCTGCAAGGTTTTGGTTGGAAGGCAACTACTCGTTGTCTAGCAACGACCGAAAACCCGCTTTTTTTTGTAATTTTCACGTTATGAGCTGTAGAAGCATTACTAACGGGCATGGAAAGCTCTGACTTCTTTAGGCGTAATCTTGGTCGTTCCCTACCGGAAGTGTGCCATCCATTGTTCCCTTCTCTCCTCTAGTTCTCGAGTGGCAACCCTGCGAAGACTGGCCTCAGCGTCCCTAGCATCCCGTACCGGTATTCAAAAATGCCCCCCTAGTTCCTCAGCGGCTTGATGAAACTGAATGAAAGTTTGCATGCTTATAGACACTGACTAATACTACAACTTTCTATTGTACACACGTGCTGCATTGGCCAAGTCAGAGGTCAAAGGTCATCAAGTGCAAAAAAGGTAAAAATAGCTAAAATCACAACTATGCTCGCGCAAAATGCTAAGGCTCCGAAGATATTAGGCCAAAGCCATGATTCTTGGGAGGAATGTTGCACTGGAGTACTATGGGCCACAAAAGTATCAGTGTACAATATGCATGAAACATTTGGGACCACAGAACGAAGGTCACAGAAATATTAGTGTCTGACCTACCACACGTTGGTAGCCCTGATGTCGGGATGTGTCATATATCGCCAATTAGCAATATCCTCTTGCAAACATACAGCACATGTTATGTTTATATTAAGAGACACACAATGAGACGTTGGTAATGTATGCAGTCTCGTTCGAATGTTTATGGTAGGAATTGGGCCCCCAGTGCACCGATACTTTTGTGACCCATAGTACCTACACAGAAAAATGACATTTAACGTCGAACCTCACTTCCAGTCGCTGTCAGTGCCACCTAAAAGTTGTATCTCTGGTGGGCCATTCCGCGAATTTCTAGTTCCCTAGCTCCACAGTGGGTGGATGGAATCGAATAAAACTTTGCATGCTTACAGACGTTAATGAGTACTACAAGTGTGCTTCGTACAAGCTTGATCTATATCCACCAGGTCAGGGGTCGATGGTTATCAAGCGCAGAAGATATGTAAAGTGCCAAAATTACGACCTTGCTCACACGAAATGCTAAGGCTCCGACAATTATTAAGCCAGGGCTATGATTCCTGGGTGGAATGTTGCACTGGAGTACCTCCATATAAAACTGACGTTTATTGTCGAAACTCACTTCCGGTCGCTGACAAAGTTTGGTCCACTTAGAGCTGGCCACTGGCGCCTACCGGCTTGTTATGTATTATACTTGCCACCACCAGATGATTATATTCTAGTTCAGGAAGACCTCTTATTGTGAAAGGTTTGAAATTATCCCCATTAACCCAAACCAATGTCCTAATACAAAAAAAAAATCAATCATAGGTAGAAAGAGTTAAAAAAAAAACAAGTTATTCACACAGAAAGGTTACTGAAACACACTCGTTCCTACTGCTTTCAAATTAACCACATTTGTTAACCAAAAGTATAATGTAACCATCTTCAATGACCGCTCCACCAGAGTGCAGAGTTTATTCTTTCATACCTAATAATAGCATTCAAACCACACTGTTATTAGTTAACTTTAGTTCGTCCATATAACTAGTCGAAGTTTTCACTCTTTTGCAGATTATTTTCAGTAGTTCATAAGATGATACTACACTGCATTCTTTCCACAGCACTTCTCCGTGACTAGCACCACATGCCAGTGTTTACAGCTCAGCACTGGTGGAGAGATGACAAGTAAAAGCGGACAGAGTTGGTAAAAGTATGCCAACACTATACTAAAGACAGTACCATAATCATCACCACTTTATACCTCTAACTATGACATGCCTATTTTCCATTTTGTTATGGCCAACTTTAGACAATTTTACTGTGCTCAAAAGGAACTTAGGGCGCCAAAAATATAAAAACTATCACGACTATGGCTTTGCTCGAGAATAAAGATCGTCAATTTTTATTCCACTTTGCGACAGACTATTTTACCCTGTTAAAGAAACCTCACCACATCCTAAGTCCGTGTTCATACATACATGGTACACGCTATCGATGAAGCTGGTAAAGCCTACCAGGGTCTTCTGGGGTCTTCCCTAAGTCCACCAGGAAAGGTACCGGGGACATCCGTAGCCATCTGTAGGCATCTGTGATCATCCATCATCAAACATATCTGATATTTTCTACAGTGAGCTACAGTAAATTTTCTACCGCAGGACCACTGTAAGCCACCGTCATTAACCACAGGCCACCGTATGTCTTCCGGGGCCTTCCATTGTCAACCATCATCACAAATCTTTCTAAAGTTGACGACGGATGGCTATGGTGCTGCTATGGATGTCCCCACTGATGCTACAGTTAGCTACGGTGGACCTACAGAGGCCTACGGTGGAAGCCACGATTCGGATTTCTCATTCCAGGAGTAGCTACAATGCTCTGTGGTGGACCTACGGACGTCTACAGTGAGGCTACGATCAATGACGGTTGAAGCCACGGGGGGCTATGGTGAAGCTACGGTGCATGCCGGTCACGTATGAGGCTGAATTAACATATTCCACCACGTACTGGTGCTGCAGCTTGGCATTTGTTGTGGCATTCCTGATGACACTGTTGCCCAAATCTACGAGGTTGCCATTTTCCCTCCATGAACCAGAAACCATCTCATGTGTCACTGGGTCTACTTGATCAACCATGGTATTGTGATGTGTGAGGTACCTCAACCCCATCAGGTTGTGGAGGCAGCAACATGCCAAGACAATGGCCTCCACTCTCTTTGGAGATTGTGGCATACACAGACAATGAAACATGAAAAAATACATGTACGGTACTTTGCGAGTTCGCTGCATGCAAAAATATACTGAGAAAATGGCAGAAATGTTGAAATGTTTACTCAGTACAATTACCTAGCACCCAAAATTATCAAAGGCATTCTGGACAACACGTCTGGCTCTTGATAACCTGTAGATGAAGATCCTCTCTTGGTTGGTCATGTTCCTCTGGGGTAGTGGTTTTATCAATTAGATCTTCAAAGGGAACGTATCATCTCCTACGATGAAGTACGGCATGGGCCTGTCGTCGTTGGGCAGAGGATAAGCTTCAGGTAGTCCAATGCTTCCATCTTCCACGGTTTCTTTCAGCTCTGAGTAGGAACACTCTTCTCCATCAGATCCATCCCCATCAGCTCCAACATCCGCATACAGATATTTGGAGTCTGCATCCACCAAAGCCATCAGCACAATGGAGTGAAACCCTTTGTAGCTGAAGTAGAGAAGGCCATCAATAACTCCAACATCATGCAGCAAACTCATCAGCCACTTTTTTCTACTCTTCAGGTGATGTAGGACAGGAGAGAACTTCCTCAGCATATTCCTGAATGATGGCCTCACAAACGTCAGGGATGAGCATACAAATGGTGTTGAAGGCCACTCTAAAACTATACGGTACTTAAGTGACCTGTAGCTGTTTCCTGTGGCCAGGTAACGGAGGGTGAAGGCAAGCTTCAATCCTGGTTCTTGAGCCTTCCTTCAGATAGTGTCTCCTTTTTCTATCCTTTGTTCCACTCTGGCAATGAGCTCTTGAAACAAGTCAGGGTCCATTCTCATAAAGTTCCTGAATCCACTGACATCTTCAGCCCTCAGTTCGTTCATCAACTTCTCACACTGGACAAAATAAGGTCTTCTCCGCAGCCAGGGCCTGGTCCACATGCGTCTCACTCTCCTTCTCCTAGCTTTTTCTTCTCTCTATTTCAACAGAAGTTCTCTCAGAATTAAGTCCCTTTTAATGCAGGATTGCTTGGCTTCAAGCAGTATTCTTTCCTGCTCTGAGATGTACACTTTTCGTGGTAACGAGGTCTGCTCTCTATGAAGGATGAAGACAGAATGAGCTGTGCAAGCAGGCGCCTCCTTTTATACCTCCCTGGCCAGCAAAAATGGTTGTGGGCCGCAGCGGCACCGTGAGCATCTGTACAGATTGAAGGTAATCGTAGGTCCATCGTGATTGCACTATAGTTTCGCCGTGATCATCCGTGGGGCGACCGTCTTCTTCCACTGCTGTCGACTTTCCAGGGACAACCGTGAGCTCTTCCATCGCCTTCCATAGCGTTACCTTGGTGTTCCGTTGGTCCACCATAACTCCATCATCGTTAACAGTAGGTTAATCGTAGAAGCACCGTAGCGGATGGCGTCACAGTGTCATGTTCACGACGAGGACCACGGACGACCACAGTATGACAAATTTTCTCTACGGGCGTCATCCATAGCGTGTACTGAATGTGTGTGAACGGGGTGTAAGATTGGTATGAAGGACCGTTTTCTCAAATGATTAAGGTAATACAAAATTTCACTAAACTGTTACATTTATCTGTGAAACACAATGATATAATGCTTTATGCCTCTTTCTGGTTGCTGACGAATTCTCATGCAGGCTAAATTACATCTAGCATTCAAGGCTGCTCCGTCAGTGACTTGAAAAATTTGTGGGTTTGCCTACACTTTACCTTTCTCTGTTTTATTCCTTTTAATACGACTGTCTTTCCTGAAAAAAAAAAAAAAATCGTCTGCAGACTGTAAGAATAATGCAGTAATAACGTCATTTTACAGAAGGGGTTGGCAAAGATTATTTGTAGCCTCTTTATTACTAGATGCTGCCTTACAGCAAAATAAAATGATCTGATGGTAGAAGGAATTTAAAAAGACGTCATCGTACTAAAAGGGTTTAGAAGATGGCGGTTGTCACGGAAACGATGTTGATATTGACCCATTCAGTGCCAACACCCTACCTCTCTCTCTCTCTCTCTCTCTCTCTCTCTCTCTCTCAGACGATAACACCATTCTTATCTTAATCTGAATAATTTCTCGCCATCCCGCTCCCTCCCACCTCTCAAACGCAATGCTCATCTACATTTGGCCTTTTCGCTATGAGAGGTTGTCCCTAAGCTGATCAATATCGTCTGGTGCTCTACCAATAAAATGGTAATATCATCGTCGCAGTGAAGAGGCTGCCTATCAGAAACCAAGGAAGATCTCGTTCCACAAGAAATGGTTACTTACTTTTTAAACCACTTTCCATATTTTTGCTGTTTCCGCATCTGTTTCTGCAATGCCACATTCTAACCACGCCGTTCTATACCCACACCTAAACAAACATCTGCTGTGTACCCACAACTGCTTCAAATATACACACCTGCTTCATACCACACCTGCGCTGCACAGGAGCACAACTGCTTCACATCCACACCTTCTTCTACCATTCACATACTTCACACCACACTTGTCTCTACCCAGACCTCCACACCGACGCGTACTGTACGTTACATTTCACCTGCCGTCCAGCCACGTCTGCTTCACAACCATGCCTGCATTACACCCAGATCTATTTCCATCCCATACCTGCTTCACACCCACACCTACTTTATATCCACAGCTGTCTCTCCCTCACACCTACTTCACATCCATATGTGCTGTACACCCACGGCTGTCTAACCAATTCCTGTTTTACACCCACGACTACGTTACACCCACACCTGCTTCATACTCTCAGCTCTCCCTGCCCTCCACCTGCTTTACACCCACACCTGTGTCTACTCACACCTACTTCATCCTACAGGAACAACTGACGTTTGTAATAGGTGTTCGTGAGGAGCCATGTAATCGAGTCATAAACCTCGCAAGTAAAACTTGGACAGAATATCAAAAAATACAACTAAGTCAGAAACGTCACAGATCTTAGACAGAGAATATGAAAATATGACCATGAATGAAATCTCACAACTTAAATGTTGAAGTATCAGAAAATATAAACGAGGAGAAAACCTGTGTATTAAATCTATAATGAAATATCAAATAATGTACAGGTCTGTGAGATCATGCTATGATTTCGCCTGTGTGTGCGTGGACTATTACATCAACGTAACAAAACGGTCAAATAACGACAGTTACTGGTGTTGTCACTGCTATTTGGTATCAGTGTGTACAAATGATCTTATATATTATCCACCCATACGGTGGTATCTCCACTTAATGAACGATAAGAAAAACTGGTTCAGTAGCAAGAATCTATGTAAAGTTGGCACGTAATTATTTTCATAAGACTGACAGATATAGTTACGACGTAGTTTCATGATTATTTTTTTCCTTTAGTGGGAAAGGGAGGTTCAATTTACTTTAATCCACCTCCAACAGAAAAACTACTTAACTGTGTGGTTTGTAATCAAGGGTTACCTTTACATTAATGCATTTAATTTTTAATCAGCAGAAGTACCCTGATGACGGAGTCAATATGATACAGGAATGGATAATTCACAAGAAATAAACTTACACTTGACCGCATTAATTTTTTTTAGCCCACAATGGCGCACACACTCGTCCAGTAACGTTCACCTCGACAGGTCAATCTCATATTCTCCAAATTGTGGATATTAGATCCCTCAGGAGAAGAGTTGTTTTCCACGTAAAACACGCTGGACTGTTCTCCCTGTAAGACCAACACTGGGTGGGGTGGCGGGGCTCGAGAGGAGTGTGGTGTGTCCGCCGGCTGTTTGGTGTGCTTCATGGGGACAGCGCTCGTCATTCCATATTCCCTTTCACTCTCTTCCATTGTCAGTTTTTACCAACAACTTCCGGCGCTCTTGGAGCCCTACGAAAAAAATGTAAATCCAAACACGTGAGCGATTCAATATTCATTCTGAGCTCGCCTTCCGTCGTCCTGGATTACATCGCTCAAAAAACCTTGGCAACCTGGCTGGGTAGCGCCACAGCTGAGGGACACGAGGCGAACGTCACTGGCACTGAGGGGGGCGTCTGAGTAATCTGCCGGTGTAACAAGATCCCTGGGGGGGCGCCGCTCCAGACGACGATCCAGGAAGGGGGGCTCCCAAGGGACAGATCCCCCCACAAACTCCCCATTTTGGTCCTCCCAGAAGTCTCGTCTCCACCTCCACAACCTCGTTTCCCAGCTACAAATTAGTAATAGAGCCAGAATTCTCAATTAAAAAAAAAATACTATAATGCACTACTATATGCTAAAAAAAGAAAAATCAAACACTAATACAAACCAGCACCACAACCACTGCCTACCACAACCACCACGGTCACCCCTCCCCCTCTCCCACCCCCCATCCCTGCTGATGAGACAGTTCTGGTGCTCCCTCCTCCCCCCCCCCGTCCCTATATCACCACCACGACCCCCCTGCAAACATGGTCCAAGGCCCCCTACCACCACGGACTCTGTCAACATAGTCAAAGTTTCCCTGCTACCACAGACTGCCAAAACTGTCCCTGTCCCCTTATCACCATGTGCTCTGCCAACACAATGCAAGTCATTCATCTTCCACTGCTGTCTGCCACCGTGGGCCCCTTCCACCATGGATCCCTGCCACCAAGGACTCTTGTCACCACGGCGTTTCACGACCCCCCTGCCATCACGGACCCCTGCTATCATAGTCCAAAACCCCGGCTACCATGGGCTTTCTGTCGCCAGCGTCCAAATTCCCTGCCCATCACACCGCATCCTGCTGCCACTAGACTGCCACGGCCTACCACCACAGTGCTGTTTCCTGTCGTCACACTGCCACCAAATTGCCGTCTCCTGCCACCGCACTGTCATCACACTGCTACCTTCTGCCACCACACTGATACCTTCTGCCACCACACTGCTGCCTCCTGCCACCACACTGCTGCCTCCTGCCACCACACTGCCGCTTCTTGCCATCACACAGTGCTCCAGCCATCATACTGCTCCTTCCACCACATTGCCGCCTCCTGCCACCACACTGTCCCTGCCGTTACAATGCTCCTGTTACCACACTGTCGGTCCCTGCTACCATACTGCTCCTGGCATCACACTGGTCCTGCCACCACACTGCCGCTTCTTCCCATCACACCTGCTTTCCTGCCGCCACACTGCCCCTGTCATTACACTGCACCAACGCCACACTGCTCCTGCCATCACACTGGTCCTGCCACCACACTGCCAACTTCTACTAACACACTGCCACCACAGTATCGTTTACTGCCACTACACTTCCGCCTCCTACCACCACACTGCCACCACAATGTCACCTACTGCAACTACACTGTTGCTTCCTACCACCACACTGCCACCACAATGTCACCTACTGCAACTACACTGTTGCTTCCTACCACCACACTGCCACCACAATGTCACCTACTGCGACTATACTGCCACCACACTACCGTCTTCTACCACCACACTGCCACCACAATGTTGCCTGACACTACACTGCCGTCACCTGTCACCAGACCGCCATCACAATGTCGCCTACTGCCACTACACTTCCACCACATTGCCGCCTCCTACCACCACACTGCCATCACTATGTCGCCTACTGCCACTACACTTCCACCACACTGCCGCCTCCTACCACCACACTGCCATCACTATGTCGCCTACCGCCACTACTCTGCCACAGCAGTGCCACCACACTGTTTCCTCCTGCCACTAGACTACCATCACAATTTCGCATACTGCCACAATGCCACTGACCTGCCACAACATTACCACTGCACTGCCATCTTCTACCAGCACACTGCCAGCACAATACCGCCTACTGTCACCACACTACCGCCTCCTACTACCACACAACCGCCTCCTGCCACCGCACTGCTGCCTCCTGCCACCACACTGCTGCCTCCTGCCAACACACTGCTGCCTCCTACCACCACACTATCACCACTCTTGTGCCTCCGGGCACAACACTGCAGCATCCTGCCACCAATGTCATATATTGCCACCACTCTACCACCACTCAGCCGCCTCCTGCCACCACTCGGCCGCTTCCAGCAACCCTACTGCCACCATACTATCGCCTACTGCCACCACGCTGCCGTCTCCTGCCGCCCCTTCCACTCCGCTGTCATCTTCAATCCCTCAGCGGCGCCCCTCACCCTTCCCTCATTTACTCCCTTCCTATTTTAAATTGTTCTGGCCCGGGGATGGATTTGGTTCAGCTGGTGCCTGGTGGGGACCTGATGCACAGTCCTGTCTTCCCTACCTTGCGAGACCTGACGCACAGCCCTGACTTCCATATCTTCTGGAGGCCAAGGCAGAGTCCTATCTTTCCTACTTTGTGGAACCTGACGCACTGCCCTGCCTTCCCTACCGTGGCAGACTTTGCACAGCCCTGTCTTCCCTCCCATGAGGGACTTAACACGGCAAACCCGGGCTTCCTTACCTTGAGGGAATGAATACAGCCCTATCTTGAGTGACTTTACAGCCCTGCCTTCCTTACCTTGAGGGAGTTAACACAGCCTTGCCTTCTCTAATTTCAGGACTTAACAGCCCTCCCCTCCTTAATTTAGGGACTTAATACAGCCATGCCTTCTCTACCTTGAGGGACTTGTGTAACAGCCCAAAATATACCTCCGCCCAGACTATACCGTGGGGTAATTTGGGCTANTTGGGCTAGGGTTTTTACACCCCAGGTATATTCTGGGCTAGGAGGTTAAAACTTCGGGTATATTTTGGCCTAGTCCAAACTATACCACCATGGGCCACATTATACTCCCTCATAGAAGATTCTAAAAATCACAAACCCGTTACATTTCACCATATTATTGCCTCTCAATAATATATAACATAACACTGTCAAATCAGTACTGATCTCTTTTGGACGTTGGTAGTGTGTCTAACCAAACTGTCACCTGAGTGGTCGTTAACTACTGGCGCTGTCTGTGATTGGTTATTGGTCAACAGTGCTGCAGACATTAAAGTTGCTGACATGATACACGTTGCTTAAAACCCTGTCTGTTTTGACGTTCTTAAGTTTTACACTTAACACAGCCCTGCTTCCCAATCTTGGGGGACTTGACACAACAACCCTGCCTTCTCTATCCTGTGGGACCTGACGCACAGACCTGTCTTTCTTACCCTGAAGGACTAAACACAACAACTTTCTCTTTCCCTATCCTGAGGGACTTAACACACCCCTAACCTTCCTACCTTGATTTTTCTTCTCCGGGAACTGTGGTACTCGTGGCACCCGCTATTCGCACACTTACAACATATTGGAGCATCAACATCTCACAGCTTCCCCACCAGCCCCTCCCTAACTCGCTTTCACCACCACCATGCATCACCATCATCGATTTACACCAAATCTTACCTTAGCCACAAATAATACTCCGTCCATACCTTCCAATCCGAACACACGTACACCCGTCACAACCTCGAGAAATGTACAATGACCCAGAGAAGTCAGTGAAGCCAAAAAACGTACTCCTCACTTTATTTACTTTAATTTCCAATGAATATCTATCTACCTATCTATCAAGAGCCCGACGCCCTACTCCCGCAGAGGGTGGCCGCAGACAAAACACCTCCAAGTCGCTCTGTCACCCACCATTTGACTGCCCTCCCCCCAACTCACTCCCCCCTCCCTCATATACCTCTCAACTCCATCCCTCCACCTCATCCTCGGTCTCCCCCACCCTCTCTCTCCCTCCACTTCACCTACACACACTCTCTTAGTCAGTCTTTCATTCTCCATTCTCTCCACATGTCCAAACCACCTCACTGTATTTATCCTAATTTTCTCTATCACATCCACATCCACCCCACAACGTTCTTTCACTTCGTCATTCGTCAACCTGTCCCTCCACGTCACTCCACATGATCTTCTCAGGTAACTCATTTCCACTGCTCTCACTCGTGACTTGTCCCCCTCTAGCAAGGTCCACGCCTCGCTTCCATACGTCAGGGTAGGGATCACAATACTACCATGCAGTGGCATCTAACTTCCATACTGAACTGCATATTACAATGGGAATAAACGAAGCAGAACTACGAGAACCTATCAAAAGCATGTCCGTGGAAATGGGCGATACAAGTGAACAAGTGAATGATGCACCAGTACGATACCAGTCCATCATTCACATCCCAAACGGTCCTTCACATCTCACTCTTCCATTCCTACATCTTTATTATCCGTAACAAGTCGCATCAATGGCGTTTGTAGAGCAGAACAATACCTTTATTCTTGAGTTGAAAAAGGTGTCCAACCCTTGCTCTGTATATGAAAAACATCTTCTACCGAGTTATTTATAATTTCTTTCGTTCGCTCAACTTTCATGCATTTCTTTCTTACTACGTTTACTCGCAACATCATGACGGCTCATCTCAGTCGGCAGCAGTTATTCTAATTTTAAGGTTACTTACAAAAATCTTACTTTACTACAAGTCATAGTCATCCTCTGCATGTGATAATTTTTTTTTTTTAATGCAAGGAAATAAGAACCAAAGGCCGCAAGACTGTTCTCTCCAAGAAGAAATAAAACACAACATAACAGAGACCCAAATTCAAGACCCGTTCATTTCGAGATGTCTGGACACTGCGTTTAAAAGACTCGAGGTCTAAGGCAGTAGGAAATACAGACAGAGGATGACAGTTCCAGAGTTGACTTGTTGCATACATGAAGGACTAGAAGTAACGGTTAACTCTTTGAATTCAGTTTAATACCTTCCACCTTCTTATGACACATTGTTTCCTATATATTACTGTACTGTTTCTTATCCATAATTATGCAACACAAAATATTTATTGCAAGATCAATGTCCACATCTCTCTCTCTCTCTCTCTCTCTCTCTCTCTCTCTCTCTCTCTACTTATAACACTCATGTCTCACATCTCACACGTACTATAATGTTCACACTAGCATTACCCAAAGTAGTCCTCTTACAGGCTCAATACCCAATATCATGTCCCTTATTAAGCTGTTCATAATGCTACCGCTCATTTTTTCCCCCCTCTATTTCGTCATCTGTTTTTACACATTGGCTTCTCAGGTCATTTATACCACAAAAAGACCTGAAATCTTTTATATACCATACTAATCCATACGAAGAGAAAGTGTAAAAAGTAGGGTGGTGAAAAAGGTGTATGTGCGTGAGTATGAAGGTGGGAGGAGGCGTGGTTGGCCAAGGTGGACAGATACTGCAGATGAGTGTGTGGAGAGGTATGGAGGCTGACCAGGCTAGGGAACTAAGAAAGTATCGAACTGGTTGGATGAGTTTTGTATGGAGTGCACGACAAGGGTTTAGAAAACACACACACACACACACACGCACAGCCTGTACAATCATGAATAGCTGCTCGCAGGATTCAGTAGTTTTCCTTCACCATATAGCCTACATAATATCCTCCACGAGTTTTTCCCTAATTTTTATTGTCTTATGCTTTATCCAAATCCATTAATCCCTGTTATATTTTCCCACCATCTGCCTCGTTGAAGTCAATTGCTCCACAGATTAACAGCCATTCTGGAGGCCGTCTTGTTCATTACATACCAGACATTCTGCCAACAGCCACGCCTTTTCGGTTACTAGTCTTCCCTACTTAACTGGAAAGTGCCAACAGATTTGTTCTTTTATATTTGCAATGAGTGATATCAACTTTATTTAGTCAAAGGGAGAATACCACCGCAATTTTCCATTCTAGTGATAAAATTCCATTCGCCCAAGCTTTGCTCTTAATGGTTAATTTAATGATCTCCACTACAATTTTCCATTTATGTCTATATAACTTCCCCTTCCACTTCTTATTATTACAACCTACTTCATTTCATCAATATTTTCCAGACTTTCATTCCTCTTCCATCTCTGTGTATTTCCAGTCTCAATCGTACTGTGTAAGCGAACTCTTTCATTGGGGGATCGCTGAAGCTTGGTGATTTCCATCAACAGAGGGTAGACCCACGAGAGTTGAAACCTGTTTCGATTATTCCCTTTGACGGCAACTGTTTCATTCAAAGAGTTTATTCGAGTTACTGCTTCCATCACCAAAAATGAATATTCCTTTGCTCTGCTCTCACCAGCTCCTTTATTAAGCTTTCACATAATTCCTTCCATTCTCTGTCTCCAAGGGTAGAATCAGTCAAGCTTCTTCCAAACTTCAATTTACCCTCCACGTATCGAGTTTCATTATAACGGTACACTTCCCTGTGTTTATAATATGAACTATTCCCTCTGTCCCCGAAGATGGAGAAGATAAAAGGCAGCGGCCACGTATTCTTTGGGTGTGGCAAAAGGTGGCAGTGCAGCCCGAGTATGGTCGGGAAGTCCTCCACATCCTCCCTCTCTATGTACTTACAGTGCTATACAGCCACCTCACTGATCCACCATTTATTCCATTTCGTTTCTCATGAAGTGGAATCTTAGGTTAGGTCATGTCTGTACGTCCGTTAGTCCGTGCGTCCGTCCACGCTGTATCTCAGAAACCATTTATTGGAATTTTCTCATATTTTTTATGAATGTAGGGTCATATAGGAGGTTGATGCCCACCTTTTTGAAATTTTGGAGAAATCCAAGATGGCCGACTTATGACCAATTTCCTATTTTTGATACTTTAAATCCTTTATATCTCCTTTAACAGATATGTTTACAGGTTGTAACGAAGTGGAATATAGTCTCTCTGGGACTTGTTTTGCTGGCAGCGAGCAGGCTCGTAACTCCTATACCACCGCAATGGGAGGGGGAGATGGTGACGTTGGGATTCATATCACCTTTAACTTATGATATCACAGAGATTGAAAAGCCTTTTGTTTCATCTCCCCACTCAATGCATACAAGGAGAGTTCGCAAGGACGACGACAACGATTACTTATGTACAGCTTTTTTTTTTCCTGACATACCTTTCTGTAAACATACATCATCATTTCCCCTGACGCACCCATTACATAATTCACAAGATTTGTACTAACTTTTCCATTCAGATCTGTCACTAGAAAAACTGAGAGACTTCTGTTGATAGACATGTTGCGTCATTTGGGTCACTTCATTCCAAAAATTATCCTTCTCATCCATCCATCTTTCAACACACACTGCACAAACAATCGATACTATCATTCATCCGTTAAACCTGAAATTCACGTACCAATGCATCGCCACTTAACACTTGCAAATTAACTCATACATCTCGATTCATGATTCAGCAATATTTCTTCATTCTTAACTGTTTCACGCACACTCACAGTGACGTCGCACGAGCCAGTCAACCAGATACCCAGTCTGTTCCCTCACTTACTCACATCTTGCGGGCACGTCATATCTTCCTTTCCTGAGAGTCTTCACTACTTCCTTCGCATTCATTTCTCCATTCACACCTCTTACAATCTAAAAACTATACATACTGACATACAACTTTCAGTGTAAACTCACAAGCCTTTGCGAGGTGGTACATGAAAGCAAGACGACACAATCTCATTCGCTTACATAGGATATTGTGCATAAATGTCTGCATGAGGGCTGAGTTCAACATCCACGATCAGATCTCGCTGACATTCAATGGTTTATCCCGACTGTTTCCTTAACCCAGTAATACACATCACTGGCTAATGAGCTGTTCCCACATGCTTTTTGCTTTCAATCTGCTCACCCTCTTAGATAACTAGTCCTCTGAGATTCAAAGTCTCTCTTACTCCTTCCCACCTTTGCGGCCTGCCCCTCTCCTCGCTACCTCCGTCTGTCTGTGTACGCAACGTTCCTCTTTATCAATCTCTCATCACCAATGCTCTGTAGAGGCCATACCTAATATTACAGGGCTCCAGACAGATAAACAACACAGCTTCTTTGTCAATATTATCAGTTCCTAATTCCTCCCCTATTCTGCTGGTAACCAGGTTGCTAGCACCAATGGAGGATGGGTTTCCAATTCTTAACACCTATAAATCAAATTAAAATTCGTTTATTTCTTGCCAGCCATTGCTGATAATCACTACGTCCATTACGACCTGCAAGCGCACACACACACACACACACACACACACACACACACACACACACACACCAGTCAATGGTACACATCAATGTGGGAATTTTAAACGAAACGTAGCAAATTACCAGTGTTACAGATAGATAGATAGATATCTTCATACCAATTTCAGGTCCACTTAATCCTTTAAAATCTATTTCGGTTCAGACAAATCAGCTTAGGACCTTCCAGATCACTTCAGAAGATAACTGTTATATTTTTGAAAACCCACCGAGTTGTGAACCATGTTTTCTCAAGGTGATCATGCTCATACAGTTTAAGTATACCATCAGTTATCAAAGCCGACTGTATGAAAAAAAAAAATCGATATGAAACCTTATTCCACACCACTCTGCAAATAATCACAGCATCCCACCTCCTTACCAGAAACTGTCAGTCCACCCCACACCTTTCAGTCCATCCACACCTTTCCGTCCACCCACACCTTTCAGTAAACTAAACCTATTAGTCCACCCACACCTTGCAGTCCATCCCACATCCGTCGAGGTAATCCACACCTGTCGATCCATCCCATCCCACCATCCCGCTTATGTCTGCTCACACCTGTCAGTTCATCCCACAGCTGTCAAATCAATCCCACACCTGTCATTCCAACTCACACCTGTCAGTTCACCCACACCTGCCAGTCCGCCAGTCCGTCCCACACGTCACCTCACTCCATACCTGTCATTCCACCCCACATCTGTCATTCCACCCTATACCTGCCAGACCACCCCACACCTGTCAGTCCATCACACACCTGTCAGTCTATCACACCTGTCAGTCCATAAGTCCATCACACACCTGTCAGTCCATCACACACCTGTCAGTCCTACCTAACTTAACATTCTGAACTGGGTCGTGGCCTATGCCGCGTGCTGGCCGGTCGTCAATACCAGTAAAATTGGGAAAGACATCAACGTTACTTTACGGAGGGCGGCCGGCCTCCTGTGGTCATAAAGTTATTGACTCTTGGTTTAAAGGTGCATCCTGGCCGTCACACTGGGTTAGGGGTGGTCGTGCTGGTCGGGATAGTGGTATGGTGTCAGGAGTGATAGTAATGGTGGCTCTGGTGTGGTGGTGTTAAAACTGTAGTGGTTGTGGCGTATAGTGCAATGTGTATGTGGTGGTGTTCGGGGTGGTGATAGCGGTGTGGGTGTGGTGGGGTAGCAGTGGTGGTGGTGGTGTTAAGTTGTGGGTGGTCGTGGTGGTATAGGTGCTGTTAGTGATGGATGTACTGGTGCTCTGGTGGTGGTGATCGTGGTGGTGGTTTTGGTCGTCGTGTTCCTCGTGACTGGTGGTGTCAGAGGCAATTGTAGTCACGATGGTGGTAGTATCAATGACCATGATGCTACGGATATTACTGTATTAGTATGCCAGCGGTGGAGGATATTAAGGGTGGTGATGATGCTAGTATACATGGCAGTTTACGTGGTATTAGTGGCACTAGTGATACCTGTGATGCTGCTGTTGCTGGTGATCTAATGGCAGTTGACTGCGTGGTGGTGAAGACGATGTTTAATCAAGGTGATGGTGGTGGTTAAGGTGGTGATATAGTAGATGTGGTATTAATTTATTAGTTGTTACTAGTTACTGCTATGTCGCAACCGAGAGAGATTTGAGGATGATTCGAAGCTTAACTCAGTATACTCACTTCACTGGCAGCATAAGCTAATGCTGGTAACTTGACAGCCAAATCCGTGCTGTGAACACCATTACCATAACTGCGGTAAAGGCAAGAGAGTAAGGAAAAAAAATTGTGTCTATGCATACTCCACAGTTTATATGCAGAAAATACCCAGCCAAACTCAGAGGTGTCCTGATGCTGGTGCTGATGTTAGCAGCATGGCTTAAAAACGAAATTATTTTTCAAACGGTTCGTTCCGAGCAGAAACAGTATAATAACGATTCGTTTTTCGTTCCTCCTCGAAATATAACGTTCCTGAACCAGTCAGAAAGAAATGAAAACCAGTTAGAACGTTATTCTCTAACCATATATTGAATATGCTATTAGCCCTATACATGACTACA
>JAGKTI010019654.1:4772-16847 GCA_018397915.1 Birgus latro | reverse complement strand
ATAACTAGAATGGCACTCAGTAGAGCACATACCTCCGCCAAGGCCCAACATGCAGCTGAGAAAAGGCTCCCCCCCAATAAAAGCATACTTAAATCCGCTTGAACCGAAATTTTATATGGATTTGCGCCAAACTGTACACATTCGTAGATACCAGCATCCTAACTACTCGTATGCCTGATTTTTATTTATTTATTTTTTTATCAAGATCCATGCAATATTCACTGAAAATTTTACGAAAATGTCGAAAAACGCCCTAACTCGCAATGTTTAAGAAAGTGAAGAAAAAAAATTGATCCACGCATTTATCCGGATCCGCACCAAAATTTAATGAAGTCTGTTCTGGGCCAAGGCCCATTGTTCATCCAAGTTTCGTGGAAATTCGTCCAGTAGTTTTTGTGTAATCTTGCTCACAAACCAACCAACAAATAAACAGACAAACGGACAGGGGTGAAAACATAATCTCCGTGGCGGAGGTAATAATAATTATTATTATACATACATCATCCAATCCTCTGTTGCCCCACGAGGAGCGTAGGAGTCCGGGGCTAGGCGAGTTTGTCCTGACATTTAAGATGAGAATGACCAACCTCAGTCATCCCCGAGTGGCACCCCTTGCATATACTAAACCTGACAGGCTCAATCCGGCTGGAGCGCCTTAATTACCCACTAAACCACCAGGCGCCATAGTTTGGTTAAATGGTTACCACCCAGCGTAGTAAATGGTTTCTTGGTGCACAGGAAACCATTTCGCTCGTCACTCTGTGTAGAGTCACCTGTAGACAGAAGGAAGAGGAAAGAAAGAAGGAAAGAAAGACAGAAAAGGAAGGAAGGAAAGAGGGAAGGAAGAGAGGAAAGGGCAGTCACCCACCCGAGAGCATCACTACATCGAGTAAGTGGATGGTAAGTGCCCGTCTTCTAACACTGATTATTATTATTACCATCACCATCTTTAGAGGAGCTAGTCACCTAATCTGTGTGTGTGTGTGTGTGTGTGTGTGTGTGTGTGAAAATAATCAACACTCATCATCCTGTGACTGACTTTTAACATAATAAAATTCCTCTCATTTAACTAGAGTAAAATGCAAGAGAAAGCGATGTAATGAAGGAATTTTTGTAAGCCAGGGATAGCAGGGAATTTTGTCTTGAACTTATTTGACACGAGCAAGTGGAATTAAAAGAACAAGCGGAAAGTACTTTTATCAGTCACGAATAATGTGGATTTGTATTACTCTTTATATATTCATCATGTATCATCATCATTATCATCGTCGTCTTCGTCACCGCCACCATCATCATCATTAGATCAGCGGTTTCGAGGCTGTTGGACATGCAGCCACCTACAAATAGCACGCACATAACTGAAATGTGTAGTGCGTCCTTGAATGCGAGGCCTGGGGGAGCTAGGATTGCGATTGAAGAGTGGAGAGGAAGGATGGAATTGGATTATATTGGTGTTATAAGGAGGGATAGACTGAGATGATTTGGTTATGCTGAGGATAGAGAATGACAGTTGTGTGCGGAAGGTGAGAGGTGTGGTCGTCGAGGGTAGGGTTGCGAAAGGCAGACGAAAAAGACCTGGAACGAGGTCATTGAGTGTGATGTCGGGGATAAGGGACTGATTAGGGAGGCTGCGAGGGATCGAGCAGCGTGGTGAGCGGCCATTACGTAACCAGGGCCGACGCATGCAAGTATGTTGGAGACTTTATAAACGATATGATAGGATACGATTCTTGGAAGGTGGCGGTAGGGTAGAGAAAGGGGTCGTAGGGTTCGATCCGACTGTTACAGAGGAATTTGTGGATCTGAATTCCTTATCACCGTGTTTACTACTGTCTTAAGTGGCCCCACCGATGTGTCACGTGAATACAACATGAAAATGCCAGTTGTTCATTCATTTTACTCCTACTTCGTGTTGAAAGTGTTCGAGGGAATGGAAATAACACCAGTCCTCCTCTCCACATTTAGAAAAAAAAAAATGAAAAATGCCTCTTGTTCCATCTATTGTGGTAAATAATAATAACAGTTCTGTCCATGTTTTAAAATATTGTACCATATGCTGTTTTATTTTCACACACCCTTGTTTTGAAAATGTTGAGGGAAGCTGTAAAAAGAATAATTTTATAGATAGTTTTGCAAAACAAAATCTGTTTAAGATAATTTCATTAGCGTAAACCATGAAAAAAAAAAAATCTTTGTCTCTGACGAGTTATGGGGTTCTGTCTGTATGTGCAAAAGGTAATATAACTTTCTTTGGCCATATACCTTTTGTAATATTCCTGGCTTCAAAATAATAATACCTGCTCATTTCCTTGAGCTTTTGCAGTATTTTTGTAATATTCCTGGCTTCAAAATAATAATACCTGCTCATTTCCTTGAGCTTTTGCAGTATTTTTCTTTACTTCAGAACAATACCACTTGCTTTTTTCCTTCCACTTACTCGGTGTTAAAAATACCGGAGGAGGCTGCAAAAGATACCAGTTGATGTATTCATGCCTGCAGGAAATAATAATAACCATTTTTTTTTCCATTATGGCTGTAAAATGATCGTACTTTTTATCCACTCGGTCGTAGATAATACCACTTGTTCTTTTCCTTCCACCTTTGCATCATTATTCTTGACTTGAATAATACCACTTGTTCTTTTCCATCCACTTGCTCTTTTCATTCCATCTTCTCTTTTTCTTCAGCTTGATCTTTCCTTTCCACTTGCTGTTTTCCTTCACTTGCTGTTTTCCTTCCACTTGATCTTTCCCTTCCACTTGCTGTTATCCTTCCACTTGCTCTTTTCCTTCCACTTGCTCTTTTCCTTCCACTTGCTCTTAGCCTTCCACTTGCTGTTTTTCTTCCACCTGCTCTTCTCCATCCACTTGCTGTTATCCTTCCACTTCCTCATTTCCTTCCACCTGCGCTTTCCCTTCCGCATACTCGACGTTGAAAATGCCCTGGAAGGCTAATATCCCGAAGTATGTGCAAAATGCGTTTAATGTGAGACCCGCCTTTCGTCCACCCCCTCCCTCCCCTTGACGTTAATGGCGGCACAATGTTAATATTCTGGCGGTGACGTGCCTGAGTGATGGCTTGTTGACGTGTTGGGGGGACGAGGTGGGTGTGGGGGGGGTGTGGGGAGAACAGTTGGTGGATGGGCAGGGGAGTTGAGGTGGGCGGGAGGGGCGTAGGGAGATGGGTGAGAGGATGGGAGGTGGAAGATTAGGTAATATGCATTAGTGGATGGCAGAGAAGAGGTTAGGGGGCGTAGGTGGGTGTGGGGGAGTGGAGAGAGATCGTAGGTGGGTGTGGGAGGGGTTTAGGTGGAAGTAGGTGGGTGGACGGGTCGCTGAGAAGTGGATGAGGTTTGGTGGAAGATGGAAGGTTGGGAAATGTGTAGGTGGGTGTAGAAGGTGTACGTGAGTGCGAGTGGAAGAGGGAGGATCATAGGTGGGAGTAGGTGGGAATTTAGGTGGATGAGGGGGACGTGGTGGGAGATAAGGTGAAATGCGTTGATGGAGGGGAGAGAGTTGGCTGGGGGAAGCGCTGGGGAGTGGGGACGAGGTGGGTGTGGGGAGGATGATTGGGGAGGATGATATTTGGATGGGAGAGGCGTAGATTAATGAGTGGAAGGATGGGAGGTGGAAGATTAGGTCGAATGCATTAGTAGATGGGAGAATATACGCTAAGAAGACTATAGGTGGGTGTGGGGGAAGGGGAGAGAAGAAAATAGGTCGTGGAAAAAGTGCAGAGTTGGGTAGATTGTGTACGTGGGTGACAAGGCTTAGGTGGTATGTGAGTGAATGGGTGTATGAATAAAGTGAAGTACAGGGGGGTTTGGTGGGTTTAGGGATGTAGGTAGGCGTGAGGTTGGATTTAGGTGGGTGGAAGGGACGTGAAGTGAGTAAGAGGCTTGGAAGGAGTTAGAAGGTTGGAGGCGATTTGTGTAGATTGATGGTATTTTACGTGTAAGTTGAACTGGGATATAATTTGGGTACAGGGGAGGGTAGGTGTGTGTGTGAGAGAGGGAGGGGGCAGTGTAGGTGGGTGTGAGGGAAGTTTAGTTGGGTGGTAGGGGCTTAGAAAGTAGGTAAGAGGCTTGGTGGGAAATGGAAAACAGGAGGGAAAGTTAAAGTAGATGGTGGGATGGGATGCGAGAGTGGGTTATGTAGGTGGGAAAGAGAGGATACAGGTTGGTGTGGTGGGGGTATAGGTGGGTGGGAGAGGAGAGAAAAGGGTGGAGAGAGATATAAGAGTGGACTAGCGGGTAGCAGAGAAGCTTAAATGGGAATAGAGGGACTGTAGATGGGTATGAGGTAGCAGGAAAGTGTAGGTGGAAGATTCAGTGAGTGGAAGGAACGTTCAGAAAGTGGAGAATTGGGCAGAATGTGCAGGCTAAATGGGTGATGGTTTATTTGTTAGTTGAAATGGCAGGTAAAGATGAAACAAGAGGGAAGTAAAGGTGAGTGTGGGAGGAGGGTAAGTGGGAGGCAGGGACGTGAAGAATGTGGAAAGTTTGATGAAATATATATGGGCTTGTGATAGGGTTCATGTGCAGGTTGATGTGAGAAGTGTGGATGGGTGAGAGGGAAGCAGAGGTGTTGATGGGTGTAGGTGGATGACGGGGACAAGGATGTGGAGAGTTGGGTGGAGAAGGTAGGTAGGTGGGTTATATGGATGAGTAGAGGCATAGGTGGGTGCAGGGGGGACGTTGGAGGGTAAGGGGAGTGTAGGTGGGTGGCAAGGGTATGGGTAAGTGAAGGAGAGTATTAAAGGGAGGTGTGAGGAAGGATGGATTGTATTGATTAGTGATAGTGCTATATTATGTAAGCTGTGGAGAGAGAGAGAGAGAGGGAGAGAGAGAGAGAGAGAGAGAGAGAGAGAGAGAGAGAGAGAGGGAGAGGACGTCACTTTTTATTGTTGCTACCTCCAGATGGTTTTATTTACCTTTGTTAAGGTGCGTCGAAGAGGAAGGTGACACGTGCCGTAATTATAGAGCAGAACTGACTTAATATTAAAACTTTCGACCCTGGCTGTGCCGCGTCTCGAGAGGGTTGGGGGAGGGAGATATGGGGGTGAGAAGTGAGGAGAGGTGACGGGAGGTGGGGGGGGGAGAAGTGAGGAGGGGTGTCAAGGAGCGAGAATTAACCGAGGGAAATGAAGCAAGGGGGGGGAGGGAAGTTACGTGGTATGTGTTGTAAGTGGATGGTGAGAGAAAGGGGGGGGAGGTGTTGAACTGTATTTTATTAATGTTTCTTCACGTGGTTTGGTATATTTAGTACTTTTGAGCATTATTAGAAATTCAGGTAGCCTAGTCGGTATATTATTCCTTTGAGTGACCTACATGGAAGGTAATGTATCTGCGGAATTCTTTCATCTTGTGTTTAAGAATGTTAAGTTAGGAAAAGTAACTAATTTTCACTCTGACAGCGGTGGGCGCCCACCATCCACGCACTTGATATAGTGTTGCTCTTATGTGATTTTACATTAAAAATCAAGCCAGATAGTTAACCGTGTACCAGTAAACCATTTACTAAGTTTGGTGGTAACCATGTAAACCAAGAGACGCCTGGTGGTTTAGTAAGTTAAGGCGCTCCAGTCTGTTAAGCTTGTAAGGGTTTATATCTGAGGAATGTTTTAGCTTATTGCTCACATAACGCTATACAGGGGAGTGTGAGGTTGATCATCCTCGCCTTAAATGTCGGGAGTGAGTAGTTTAACCCAGGGCTTCTGTGCTCCTTATGAGGGAGAAAAGTACTGACTGTTGAAAAGCAAAAATGGGTTAAGATTTTGATGGAGATTTGTGAACTTTATATAATGTTTCTAATAAGACTTTTTATCAGGCAAAGAAAACGCAAAGTATATGTAAAAAAAAAGTATACGTAAAAAAAAAAATTGAGCTGTATTGTACAAGGGCAAGGTACAAGGGCGCCGATAACCTCCTCCTTGACAATTACTCTCATTAAAAACTCCTTCACAGAAAACACAGAAAAGAGCATCCAGGTGCGTCACTCCAGGTAAAAGGTTGTGGAGCTCTCTATATCTCTCCACCTTCCTCGCCCTCCCTGCCCTTCCCTGCACCCATTGCCTTCCCCCTCCCTGTCCTCCCCTGCGTTACCTTGCCCTCCATCTCCCTGCACTGCTCTGCCTGCTATTTCTTTCCCTGCCCTCCGCCTCCCCCTTCCTTCCTTGCCCTGCTCTTTCCTGCCCTGCCCCTCCCTCCCTTGTCCTGTCCTGCGTCCCCCAACCTTCATCACCCAAATGGAAATCGTGGCAAGTGAAAACCTCGGGATGGCAGGGCAATTTCCAGCGTGGGTGCGGGTGTGCAGCAACCTCCAGTTTTGGCTTGGGTGTGGGTGTAGGTGTTGATGTAGCAGTTCGATGTAGCAGTTCCAGCATGGGTGTGCATGTGGATATGGATGTGTAAAACTTTATAGCGTGAGTGTGGATGTGGGTATGGGTGTGTAGCACATCCCAGCGTGGCTAAGGGTGTGTGGCAATTTCCAACGTGTTTATGGTTGTGTGAGTGTGGGTGTGGGTGTGTATGTGGGTGTGTAACAATTTCCAGCATGGGTGTGGGTGTGGGTGTGGCTGTATGGCATTTTCCAGCATGGGTGTGGGTGTGGCTGTATGGCATTTTCCAGCGTGGGTGTGGATGTGCATATGGATTTAGGTGTGGACGTATGGCAATTGCAAGCGGGGAGTTACGTGGGTGTGACAGTGTCCAGCGTAGGTGTGGGTGTATGAATGTGGGTGTAGGTGTGTGGCCATTTCCAGCATGGATGTGGGTATAGGTGCGGGAGTGGGTGTAGGTGTATGGCAGTTTCCAGCGTGGATGTGTCTGTATGTGTGCAGGAGAGGGTGTGGGTGTGTAGCAATTTCCTGCATGGGTGTGGGTACGTGATTGCCGGTGTGTGGGTGTGTGGATGTTGGTGTGGGTATGTGATTGCCGGTGTGTGGATGTGGATGGGTGGGTGGCAATTTCCGTCATGGGTGTGGGTGTGTATGGAGGAATGACGGACGGAAAGGTGATGGGGTGGCAACATCTTGGGCGCCATCTTATCTCACAGTTATAATTTCTGTCATTTTTTCGTCAGTCCTATTTAATTCCATGTTTCCTTCCCTCTCTTTCTTCCTCGCGTCCTCTATGACAGTTTTTTTTTTTTTTTTTTTCACTAACCTCCATCCCCCACCCCTCCACGACACGGACAAAACTTGTGTCTTTCTGTATATTTTTATTTTTACTTGCCTCAAACTTCCACCATTTTTTATTATTATTTTTACTGCCTCTCTCCAGTGACAAAATTTCTGATCAATTTCATCGTCGTTTTCTCAGGCATATTACCTCGCGTTCCTTGAGTGTTGACAGAGGCGATGAAGGAAAAGGGTGAGATGCTGCAAAAAAAAAAAAAAATGGTGTTTAATGGGTGGAACGTTAAACAAATGGTGTTAGATGGGTGGATTTGGGGGAAAAAAAAAAAATGCGATTTATATGTGAAATATTTTTAAAAATTTGTGTTAAATGGATGAAATACTAAAAGAATGGTGTTAAATAGGTGAAATAGTAAAAAAAAAAAAAAAAAAAAGTGTTAAATGGGTGAAAGTAAAAAAAAAAGTGTTAAATGGGTGAAGTAGTAGAAAAATGGTGTTAAATGGGTGAAACAAAAAAAAAATGGTTGTAAATGGGTGAAAGATTAAAAAATTGTTAAATAGGTGAAATAGTAAAAAAGTGTTAAATGGGTGAGAATAAAAAAAAAATGGTGTTAAATGGGTGAAATGGTAAAAAAAAAAAAAAAAAAAAGGAGGGGGGAAGTTATAAGAATAGATGAAAATGTGTAAAAAAAAATGTATGGTGTAAAGGAAGGCCAGATGGTGCAGTAAGGGAGATATGGGTGTAAAACAGGGTGAGATGTCGTAAAAAAAAGATGAGACTAGAAAAAGGGTGATGGAGTAGAAAAATGGAAATTATGTGAGAAAAGGGTGAGGTGTTGCACGACAGGTTAAGTTGGTGTTAAAATAAAAAGGTGAGGTGTTAAAAAAAGCAGGTGAAAAAGGGTAAGTTGGTGTAAAAAAAAAGATGTAAAAACGGTCTAGTTCGTTTAAAAAGAGATGATGGAAGGTGAAAAAAAAATAAAAAAAAAATGAGAAAGTGTAAATTACCGGGCAGATGCAAAGGACGAAATATGTAAAAGAAACCTGGTGCTGGAAGAAAAGGCTGAGGTGGTGTGGTCCGTCTCCAAGTTGCCATTAGTGTTGCTCCGTACCCGTGGGCTTCGGAGGCTCCCTCACGCCACTCCCCCAGCGATTTATTCCAAGCCTTTTAACCGTATTAGTGTCATATTATTTGTTCTCAGTAACTCCAAACGATTAAAAAAAAAAAAAAAAAGAGAGAGAAATCCCATTTAGCTAAGAAAAATAAATCCTTCTCTAGTCTCGGCAAAACTTGGATGTTAAAATCTGGTAAAATTTTCGGCATTCATATTCAGCAGAGAGAAACATTATGCAGTCAGATGGTTAATGTCGACTTTGCATAATTGTGGTGGACGGGAATAGTAACTCGTGCCGCATGGGAGAATAAACCAGCAAAGAAAAGGTGCTTGAGGTCCTGCCAAGCTTACGATTTACAGCTAAATATTTTCAGCATGACGTTAGAGGTTATTATTAGTTTCACCTTTTTATCGTCGACATTTCCCTACACAGGGTGGTTCATAAATAGCGCGTCCCTAGAAACTCACTAAGTTAATGTGTCACGAGGACGGCTCAGTCTTCTGGTATGGGTGAGGATTGGTATTGGAAGTGAGAAGTTTGATCAACGATGCAAGATAAACTCTGACAAAGCTGACTGGGCCGTCCCCGCAGCACACAAGAAGTCGCCAGGAAGAGTAGAAAGTAGAGTTATGTATGAACCACACTATATTAAGACGTGACTGTTAACATGCCACATAGAAAAATAAACCGGTAAGGGATAGGTGCTGAGTCTTCCTAAGTCTACAATTTACAGTAAATATTTGCAGCCTGGCAATGTATCTTGTTAGCATGCTTCTGTCGTCGGCCTAACTTACGTAAATATCATAGGACGTAGAGGAACAATAATCCGATAGGCAAGAGGCGCCAGACTTCCTCCTAACCCGCGATTTACCAACTGAATATTTGCAGCCTGACATTGTATTTTATTAGTGTGTTAGGTTGTCGACGTGTTTCCAGAGGTATCATAAATGAGAAGTTTAGCGTGTCATATATAGGAATAATCCAGTAGGTATTGGGTGTCAGGGAGCCGCCTACACCCAAGGGAATGTTACCCTATTATCCCCGTCGTCTCGTTAGTTCAGTCGTCTCGTTGCTTGTGAAGGCTTTTAGCATGTTTTCGTCAGCGATTTATTTTACCTGTTGCACCTTCACATTATCTCGTATGCTGTTTATTCCTTTTTAATATCGACATTGTGTGCTTCAGTAATGCTGAAGAGAATATTAACGTGAATTTTACAGAAATATAATGTTTAGGAAGAGGTGTTAGAAATTTACTATTATTATTATTATTATTATTATTATTGTTATTATTATTGCTATTTGTTATTATTATTATTATTATTATTATTATTATTATTATTAAGGTACCATGCATAATTAACATCAAGGAGAACTTTACCTTGTCATATACAGAAAGAGACCTTCCTTAGGTAAGAAGAATACTTCCGTCTTATTGTCTGCGGGTGTCTTGTGCTTTCTTCGCCTTTTCTTGTCCTTGGGGGAGTTTATTCTTGAGGAGGAGTGCAAAGTTTGGCCACACTTCTAAACTTAAGTCTCCTCGCCAACTCCTCCCACTTTCTGATTGTCCCTCTAGCATCAGTGTGTTTGTTGAAGGCTCGGTGTGATGGCCAGTGCAGAGAGAAAGGAAGTGTTAGAGCAATTTTTATATAGTGCCCGCGTAGGAAATAAATCATCATTGTCATTATCATCATCATTATCATTGTCATCGTCGTCGTCGTCGTCACCTTCATCTCCAGCATCATCATCCACACCTTTCCCTCTTAAGGATGGGGTGAGGTAGGGTCTAGAAAGCACGGGGAAAAAAAACTGACAGGAGAAACTAACCAAAAGTCTGTCTAGTTATGTGGGTCACACGCCTTCACTCACCTTTCAAGCCCCCTGAGTAGGCAGTGCTATTTATCCCGATCGTCTGTGTGTGTGTGTGTGTGTGTGTGTGTGTGTGTGTGTGTGTGTGCTTGTGTGTGTGTGTGTGTGTGTGTGAGAGAGAGAGAGAGCGCTAACTTTTGAAAGCCTTGAGCCAGAGCCCCCATTGTAAGTTAGCTGTTACTGCATTGACCATTTCTACTGTAGGTCACCTGTGAATACCAATGTCATGGCTGAAAGGGCAGGTCACGGAAGTTAAAAGAAAACTTGCCCAAAGGGGTATTCTAAGTGTAAAAGTGTCATCTCCACGTAGATATGTTTTTTTAGCCCTTTTTATTTGTCTGTCTGAAATGTTTTTAGCTCCCTTTGTTTTCCTGTCTGTCAGCAACACTGTGTAATACCATCTGGTAGAACTGCACCAAATCTGAAATTGTGATTGAAGACTATCAGAGGAAAAAAGAATAATTTTTGGTATTCAAGCTCAGAGACCAACATCATAGAAACATGAATGATCGGGTGGTGCTCCCATAATGGAGGTAGGCTGTGTGACTCTAAGTGGTCTTGATAATTGTGTCGGCTGACTTTGAATATCTTGAGGGCGAATTGGTTCTTGGCTGCTTAGGTAAGAGATAAAGGGAGTACTTGAAATACTGTAGGCAGAGCTGTGTGTTTGGGCCATGCGTATTATGTGGTTGTCTGGTTCGTCTGCCTTTTGGTATGGGAGGCTGACTAGAGGTAAAATATATGGCACTGGAAGGAGAAGGAATGGACGGTAAACGAAGAGCAGGGAAGGTAGGAGAGAGAAGGGATAGCATGGAGGGGAGGAGAGAGAGGGGGATAGCAGGAAGGAAAGATGGGAATAGCTTTGGCAAAACGTTATCCATGCGGCAGGAGTGACTCACGTTGATTTTTCCCTCCCTCGATCCCCTAAGAAGCTTAAGGAAACCAGTCTCCATATTTCTGACGTTGGCTCAGAACGCCTTGTATTTTTTTGCCCTCTGAAAACACTACTTCGCTTAAATATTTACCTGTATTTATTTATTTATTTATTTGCATAGTGTTCATTCATTCACTTTTTTTCATATTTTGACTTCAAATTTTTATCACTTCATTCTAGGGACAGCTGGGCCATTTCCACGTATATTTCACTGTGCTTTTGTGTGTGTGTGTATACTGTATATACTGTATATATATACAAGGGTGAAAACATAACCTCCTCTACGTTTTGATGGCCAAGTTAAGCAGCTCCTTTATCATGAAGTAATTATTTTGTAGTAAATTATGTGTTATATCTCAGTTCCCATGCAGCGCCTGAGGGAAAGAGAAGGGGGTGATAATGAAAGACTAACAAGAAGCGGAAGCCAGCAGAGATAAAAGGAAAATGAGACATTCCGCCAGCGACGCCCGGCAACCCTATGACGTCACGTGGGGGGGCTTTGGTCGGGGATATCCTTGATGATTTAGGAGACCTCGTAACACTTTTCCCATGGCGATTTATTTTGCTTATGATACCTTATTCTCCTATATTTTTCATCTTGTTAACACCAACTCAATTTTCGGTAAATAATGTTATCGCTTAAGAGTAGGCAGCACGAACTCTCCCAAGCAAACGCGCGTGCCTAGACCCGTCCCAGGATCACTGAAATTAATAGCACGGAAATGTTGCAAGAATTTGTGTTTTCCCTCAGCGTGAGTTATTGCCCTGATTTAGAAATAGTGGGGCTGTGCTTTTTTTTTTCTTTTTTTTTTACGTCGTGGAATTTAATATTCGTGGGAAGCCAAAAATTATATATATAAAAAAATTGGACTGTCGGCTGTGTATTGCTTTCCTTGTTTTTTGTTTGTGTTTTTGTTTATTTTTTTTTTTGCCGGGAGTTCGTTTTGTTTCTGACCAATTTCCAGATTTCCCCCCCACTCTCTCTCTCTCTCTCTCTCTCTCTCTCTCTCTCTCTCTCTCTC
>JAGKTI010019653.1:3627-16847 GCA_018397915.1 Birgus latro | reverse complement strand
ACACACACACACACACACACACACACACACACACACACACACACACACAGCTTCTCCTTCCTTACGGGCCGCCAAAGATGGAGCTGAGCCAGTAAACTTCGTAGTGCGTCTCTATTCCCTTTGTAAACATGTCAGGAATACCACACTGGTTTGGTCCCTCGAGTGGGTGATTTGGGCCACGGTTTGGGAAGGTTTCAAGGATTGTTTAACGCCCGTGCCCCTCGTACTGAAGACGATAGAATGCCAGTATGTCGTTATGTATTCTGTATGATGGCATGATGTCCCAGTTTCAGTGTGTGTGTGTGTGTGTGTATTATATAAAATATGGGGTTGTGAGAGAGGTTTTTAGAAAGGAAAAGTGCTGGTGAGGTGATTATGGTACTGCTCAAACACAGACACCCCAACACATTGACATGTAACCACAGCAGTTGCACCAGAGACATAGCATGAAGTGTGGCTTTGTGAGCATCAAGTGTGCCCTTGATTTCTGGTGCCGTGGGGGCTTGTAGAGAATGTGTGAGAGGAGCATAGAATGTGTTAGACTATGTGGCAAGGTGTTCTCTTATGCCTCGTGTAGAATGTATAGTAGTAAGTGTGACTGATGGAGCAAAAAGATTTGGGGTGTGATGCCAAACAAAATTAACATTTTTGCCTATAAATTTAAGACATTACAGAACTTCAGCAGTGTTAGAGTTTGCATGAATTTCTGGTACAGTACCACATTATTCACGTGGATGCTGAGACTTTATTGTGATTTTTTAAATCGACGTACCTAGTTCATAGATGTTACTGAATGCCCCCCTTTTTTTTTTTTTTTTTTTAATCCATAGTCTTTCCATGAATCTGGAGAGTTGCAGATGGAATTGAAGAAGATGGCTTTTAATATCCTTTGCACTTCATGTAGGCAGTGTAGCTGATGCTGAGGTTGTTTGCAGGCTTGTGGTATTGATGAGGTGTGTGTGGCTTGCTGCAACGACACACTGTTGAACACGGCATCATTGCTGATAATGTCACCACGGTATCTGTATTAGCCCCACAGCAAGGACGAGATTCACAAACAAACTTTTGATCAGTTCCATGATATAACAAAGATTTGTTTTTGCAGGAAGAACAAGGAAAGGAGATGTCAGAGTCTTCCAATGTCTCTTGCTCTTACAGCAAAAAGAAATCGAGTTACGAGAAAGAAGTGATCGTAAGTTTGTGAATCTAAGACTGGGTTAATATTAATATACTGTGCTGTGTCGTGTTGTAGTTGCTCCTTCAATCCAGTGATGATTTTTTTTTTCATTGCTGTGTTCAAATGACTGTCCTGATGTTGTATTTATCTATATGTATCTGTCAATCTATCTGTCTATCTACATATATATACTGTATATATATATATACTGTATATATATGTGTGTGTGTGTGTGTATAAATTGAAGTTATATGTCATCAGATTAAGGGTGTTAATAGCTTTGTTGTCATTTATGATAATGCATCATCCATGTTGCAATTGTTACACAAAAAGCACTGAAATTTATAGATTTCTTTCTGTAGTGATGAATGACAAACGGTGTCATTACATATTCATATCATTAAAAAGATAAATTACTTGAACTGCTCTGCGTGCTGTGCGTAGGTATGGTTCTTTCAGACTGACAACAAAAGTAATACCGAGGTGTCGTTTACCCCCACTGAACCTTCAGGAGTGGCCATACCTCGTAAGACCATAGGACTCAGTGTGGTCAACATAGCTGCTGTACACGTGTTAGGCATGGCTTATTGCACTGCTTGTGTGATGGTGGCGTCATGGTAGGAAAAATATACCACAGATATTTTCATGGTCTTACTTTTAGTTCTCTTTCAGGCTCAGTGCTTTTGCTTATTGCATATACATACAAGCATGCCAACATAAGTACATAATACACATGTTTGCAGGTGTATATAACTATATATGTACACTGTATTTAAATAATATCAAACCAGTGCCATCCTTTGTTAAATCACTGCTAAGACTGATATCATCACTCTTAATTTTGTCCATATTGTTTGATTTGTCGGCTTTAATTTAAACAAATGGCAAAATTGCTTTTCTTTTTTTTCAATAACTTTATAATTGAATATGCCTTAAACATATTACTTTAAAAATATGAAACTCATTTGGAGAAACATTACTTCGGTATTTTTAAGTCAACATATATTTATCTTGATTTATAATCAGGTATGTTAAAACTGGTTTTCTTCCAGTTTATATTTTTGGTAGTGGTAGGAAAGTGTTTCTGTACCCTAATGTGGATTGAAAACAGTTGAAAGTCTGTAAGATAGCAAAGATTTATCATCCAGTTGAAAACTTTAGATTATACTGACTGAAGTTGCAGTAATATATTTGTTACTCTGTTTACCTCATCTATATCACAATGCCCACAGCATCAGTCCCATAAGAGCTAGGGTCCTGTTATAAAAAATAAGGTTCTGGAGTGGTTCCACTGCTCCACTGTTTATTTTTCTGAAATCTGGTCTTGTTAGTTATTTCTTATTAACCTTATTGTAGTACACCAGTTGGGTATGCTATTTCTGAGGCTCCTGTTCTAGCCCTTTTGATGCCACTGATGTATTTAGGTACTGTATTCAAGCCATCACAGAAGTATTTGTTCAACTGAGAGAGATCCTTATAGTCAAATGCTTCAAATAATGTTGCAAGTAGTCCTTTTTATCCAGGTGGCGCTTCCAGTAATATTTATTTAGGCCATATTTAGGTCAATAGCTGACCATTTTCGTATGTTGAAAGGAATCCCATCAGACAGAGGGTTGGTTGGGTGGGGAGGGAATATGAGGAAAGTAATGACTGACTGGAAGGAAATAGCGAATTTGTTTCATGATGCAGTTCTGATTGTGTGGGCGAATTTTTGTGCAGTTTGTTCAGGTAATCCAAGCCCATCTTTTAATCTCCTCAGTCAAGTGTTTTCTTATTACTGTCGTTTCGTTTTTGAAGGCTCCAACATGCTTGCATGTGTCGGCCTTGGTCACCTAATGGCGGCTCTCCACGCTGCTCGATCTCTGGCAGCCTCCCTATTCAGTCCCTTAACCCTTAAGTCACATTTAATGACCTCATCCCATGTCTTTCTCGGTCTACCCCTCCCAACCCCTCCCCCAATATTAACACCTCTCACCCTCTGTACCCAATTATCCTCCCCCATCCTCTCCACATGTCCAAACCACCTCAGCCTACCTCTCCTCATCACAACACCAATACACTCCAGTCCCATCCTACCTCTCAACTCTTCTATCGTAAACCCAGCCCCCCCAGGCCTTGCACGCAGGGACGCACTGCACATCCACCTAATCTTTGTCATTTCTGTACGTTTAAACCTTTGAATATCTTCTTCCTTTACTGCCCAGGTCTCACTACCATACAGCATCACACTCCTAACACATGCTGCATACAAAGACCCCTTAGCACGTAAGGAGAGTCCTCTCAATGTCAGGAGAGGCAACAGCTCCCTGAACTTCTTCCAACCACTTCTCACTCTAGCAACCGAGCTAACTCCAGCCCCACCTCCGGCACATAACATGTCTCCCAAATAACAAAACTCCTCCACACACTCAAGAGACTCACCTGCAAGTTCAACCCTCTCACGCCTAACAATCTCCGCCTGCTCTCCCCGACTCACCGCACACATGAAATCAGCATTATCTCGCAGTCTACCTCTAATACCACTACATCTCTTGTGCACCCACTTATCACAAACACTGCACAAGATGGAATTACTTCCCACACCCATGTGGCAAACTGCACATGGCCACTCTCCCTCTCCTCTGATTGTACCGCCACCAACCCTAGATATCATCACTTTTGTTTTATCTGCATTTACCCTTAAGCCCTTGTGCCCCATACCATCTCTCCACTTCTTAAATCTTTCCTCAGCCTCCCCTTCATTCTCAGCAATCAACACCAAATCATCAGCATACAACATCTCCCATGGGAGTCCCTCTCTGAAGTCACGTGAGAGGGCTTCAAGCACCATGATAAACAACAAGGGACTCAAAACTGACCCCTGATGCACACCAACATTCACGGGAAACTCATCACTCAAAGCTCCATTCACCCTTACCTGAGTGTGAGCACCCACGTACATGGCCATAACCACCCTAACCAGCCACTCTTCCAACCCTAGCTTTCTCATTGCCCACTTCACCACCTCTCTAGGGACTCTGTCAAAGGCCTTTTCCAAATCAACAAAAACAAAATACAATTCCCTTTTCTTGCCAATATATTTTTCCTGAAGCTGTCGAACAATGAATATGGCATCAGTGGTCCCCCTGCCTGGCATAAACCCAAACTGCATCTCATTGATATTCACTCTTTCTCTAATCATACCTTCTAGAACTCTCTCCATTACTTTCATTATCTGATCTAAGAGCTTTATACCTCTGTAATTTCCCCTTTCCAGGGCATCACCCTTCCCTTTGTACACATTTACAGTTACACTCTTCAGCCAATCATCTGGGACAACACACTCATATATAATCATATTTATCAGGTCAGTGACTAACCTCACCCCAATATCTCCTGAGGCCTTCAACATTTCGGCAGTCAACCCAGACACACCTGCCGCCTTCCCCACCCGCATCCTGCCTATTGCCTCACTCACAGTAGCAGCATCAATCAAAGGCCAAGGCCCAAACACTGGATCAGCTGGCTCCAAACCTTCCCTATCCCAATCAAACTCCTCATTCAACAACCGGCTATAATGCTCTCTCCATGCATCTTTAATATCCTCACTGTTAACCACTACCCTTCCTTCATCATTCTTCACACACTGCTCGCCTACAATGTCCCGATTATCTCTCTTCATCTGATTTGCCACCCTAAAAACCATATTTTTCCTTCCTTCATGATTTAGATTATCAAGTAAAAGTCTCTGTGACTCAGACTTCGCCCTGTAAACCTCTCTTCTAGCCCTGCGCTTGGCAGCCAAGTACTCCTTCCTGTTACCACCCTTCTTCCATTCCCGGAAAAGCCTTCTCTTCTCCTTAACTGCGGCTTCTACACCCTCATCCCACCACCAAGTTACTTTATGTCTTGGTGGGCCTCTTGTCCAACCGCATACTGCATCGGTAACTCTCAAGAGGTTGTTCTTAAGGGCTCCATACTGTTCATTAACGTCTCTCAAGAGGTTGTTCTTAAGGGCTCCATACTGTTCATTAACGTCTCTATCTTCGGCTTCCTGTTCAGCCACCACTCTCCTCATCTCACTATAAAACGCATCCCTTACTGATTGGTTTCTCAGCTTCCATATTTTCCTCGTAGGTACATATGTCATCCTTCTCATCACTCGTTCCTTAAGCACCATGTCACAAATCAACAGTTTGTGCTGGTGCACACACTCCTCGCTTCCTATAACTTTAACATCCCTCACTATTCTCCTATCAACCCTCCTTACCAGAAAATAATCTATCTGGCTACTATTTCCCCCGGACTCGTACGTAATCAATCTACTCACTCTTTTTCTAAAATGTGTGTTGCACACAATCATGTCCATAGCCTCCCCAAACTCGAGTATTCTTTCCACTTCCGCATTCCTCACACCATATGCACATCCTCCATGGACTCCTTCATAACCTTGAGCTGCTTCACCAACATGACCATTTAAATCCCCTCCCAGAACCACTACCTCATCATCACCCATACCACTTACTACACGTATTAAATCATCCCCAAATCTATCCTTCTCTGCGTCATCCAATCCTACCTGCGGAGCATATGCTGATATAACTGAAACCATCACCCGTCCGATCAAAATTTTCACTACTATTATCCTATCACTTACTTTCATAACATTCATAACATACTCCACCCATTTCTCCGCAACCAACACACCCACACCCCCATATCCGTCAGTTCCCCCCTGCCAAAACAACTTATAGTAGCAATCCTTCCCAGCAATCTTTCTGGCTGATCCACCCCTGTACCGGACTTCCTGCAGACATGCCACATCCACCCACCTCCTACTAAATGCCTCAACGACTTCCCCTGCTCTTCCTCTCAAACTTCCCACATTCCACGAACCCACCCTAAACCCCCTGGGTGATTTGCTGTCCTCAGGCTTGCTTTGGTGCTTGTTTTTGTAGTTCATAGTCGGTAAGATAAAGGGGGGTAAACATTCCAAAGGCCCGACCCATTGCACAGACCCAGGTCCAGGCAATGGATCTGGGACCCCTAGCCCACCAGCTTACTAGTGGCTGTGGTAGTGGCCTCGGGGCACCCTGCCAGGACACCTGCAGGGACACCCTCCAAGCGCGGCTTGGCACTGCAACTGCCCCGCCATTATACACCCACTGATAGGGCAGCCTCCTGGGGCGCTACTCCCAGGTTCGGGCCCCTCTCTAATGAGCGGAAGCGGCAGCCTGGCAACCGCAATGCCCTGTACCCTCTAGCACAGGTTCGAGCCCCATCTCGCCCCGGACCCATGATCTATGCCGGCGGAACCCCAGTCAAGCCTCCCCCCAAAGTCCGCCACTAGGTAGCGGGGGCAAAGTTTTCTGGCCGCATGCCCTTGCTGGCGTCAACAGTGGGGTACGTTGTGTGATATGTAAAGTGCATGTGGTGTAGTGCATAGGATAGTTAGAGGAAATGTTTGGGAGAGTATGCTGGTCTACTCTCCATGTTACTGTCACACTGAAAAGGTCAGCAAAGGAGGATGATTAGGTAGCTAGTGAAAGGAGCTCCAGCTCTCCCTATCACCAGCATTCCATTCCCCTCGGGAGTACTACCCTGTTCGGCCCGTGCTACAGCCTCCTCCTACAAGTTAGTTGTTTTTACGGGGTGGGGCACTAACCCGCCACCAACCCTTTTAGTCGCCTCTTACGACAAGCAGGGATACTGGGGGAGAATTCTTGAAAACCCCCCTACCCCCAGGGGGTATTATTATTATTATTATTTTTATTATTGCCTAGCCCCAGGCTCCTTCACTCCTAATGGGACAACACTGGACTGGATGATGGATAGGTGGATAGATTATTATTTTCATTATTATTATTATTGTTATTATTATTATTATTATTATTATTATTATTATTATTATTATTATTATTATTATTATTATTATTATTATTTCTTTGTTGACACAAGCACAGCTCTCCACGGTAATCACTGCCAGCACACTATCCAAATTGAGAGTTACTGTATAGCCATCTCTTTCTTAAACCAAACATACCACCCTCAGCCACACGTACCACAAGAATGCCATCCTCAGCCATACGTACCACAGAAATGCCACCCATAACCACGCTAACCACAAACATTCCACCCTCTACCACACTAACCACAAACTTTCCACCCTTTACCACACTAACCACAAACATTCCACCCTCTGCCACACTAACCACAAATATTCCACCCTCTACCACACTAACCACAAACATTCCACCCTCTACCACACTAACCACAAACATTCCAACCTCTACCACACTAACCGCAAACATTCCAACCTCTGCCACACTAACCACAAACATTCCACCCTCTGCCACACTAACCACAAACATTCCTCCCTCTACCACACTAACCACAGCCTCTGCTACCCCTTACTACACTGACCACATCATCCACCACACAGACGGTGAGAACTACAGCCCTATTCGTTGGGACATTCCTGATTGGTTGGACTCCGGCTGTGATCAAGTTCCTGTTGGTATGTAAGGAGTGTTACATCAATGAAGTGGACGAGCACATTAATATGTACTTCGGATTATTCTTCAATTTACTTTTCACACTAAAGGTAAGGCCTGGATGGATGGATTTGGTTATAGTGGTCTATGTAAGGTTAATTAAATTAAGATTTTAAATTTAAGTGAGGTTAAGGTAGCTAGGATAACTTAGGTGAGATTAGTTTAGAAGCACACAATCCCCTTAACATTGAATCAATCAGTGACCCCAGTCTGAGCAAGTAACCTCACCACGTAATGATTGGAGAAGGCACCTCATTTAGTGATATAGGTTCCGTATAATGGAGACACTCAGTACAGTATTTCCTGGCACAAGTAAATCTTCCCTGTACATTATACAGTTATTAATATTGTATTTAAAAATAGGCCTACTTTTCCTCCCATTTTGCTTAATTGGTTTGGCTGATATGGCGTGATGTTGATTGTGAGGCTTGTCACACCGGACAGTCCTGACTCATGATTTCTTTCTTTCAGTGTTTCCCAAGAGACTGGGGGTGGGGGGGAAGTATGTTCGTTTACCCCATGTAGACTCTGCGTCACACACCTATCACCTCATTGCAGTTATAAGTCATTCACATGACTGAAAAGTAATTACATAAATCAAAAATTAGGTGATGTGTTAGCAGCAGTAGTGGGTATTATAGCTGGCTTTGTTTTAGGACAGAATGATGTCAGTGATGGTGATAAGCCTGACAGAACATGTTACTGAGGTTAGGGGCTCCAGTGGAGAGTGAAAGTATTATGCAGTTACTTGTGGCCCATGGCTTTACAATGAAGTTATGGGACTGAAACATGCCTGGGGAGTTTGCCTAATTATACTGGGTCAGTTCACAGTAGCAGAGTTGATTTTCAAGAGATTTGATTTTCATTTATTTTTGCTTAGTGTTTCATGGGGGACATACAGCTAATTCTTACTCATCCCCTCCCCGGAGGGGCTCGGAGATGGGAATTGTTTTCGCTCGGTTTGTCTGTTTTTTTGTTTGTCTGTTTGTCTGTTAACAACTTTACGCAAAAACAACTGGTGCAATTTTGACCAAAATTACAGGGATGATGGGCTAGGACCTGATCATCTGATTAAATTTTGGGCCAAGGCCCAAGCTGTGTGCCCCCAAAATGGACAAAAACAGGGACAGGTAAAAATCGTGTTTTCGCCATTACTCCTTTCAAATTTGTCATATCGACAAGAAACAAAACCTTAAAGGTGCATCTTTCAAAACTCCATCCTATAACATGCCTCATTACATCAGGGGGTCACCCCTCAGTTAGCGGTAGAAGGTCAGTATCAGGTGGGTCTTGCCGAAAATTTCAAATGGACATAAAATCGTCAGTTTTCACCCGATTTACTCCAAATTTGATATGTGACATCTTTGACTAGATCTCTTGTTGAGTTTATACGTCAGCACTAAAATGACTGCCAGGGACGGGTTTGCTGTGCCTTGGCTCCGCTTCTTGTTTTTGTTGCATTTTAATCCGTCTTAATTCATCCAAGATCCTGCTGTATAATGCTTTTTTTCAGATAATGCTGTACTCCCCCCATGGCCCCCAACCCCTCTAAAGGGGATATAACCCCAATAAAACTCTATAGAGGTCTCCTTCGTTATCAGTGGTGGTTACGTTCCTATGGTTGTCAGCACGCAAAACCCATTGATATCAATTTTCCGATGGCCACCTTTATATATTCGTTATATAATTCTTAAACAACCACTCTTATGTTATGTTAACGTAATTTTTGATCAGCTCCATGTCACCCTTATTGCTGGTCGCGTTTTCTTCCTTGTATTCTTGTGTTCTTTCTTGTTTTGGCAGGCACTTCTACCCTTCAGAATTTACCGATTCCAACCAAACGTGGACACAATGACCAGCCAATGACCTAGTTGTGTCCACAAGATTTTTGGTTGCTAAGCAACCACTCGTTGCATAGCATCGGCCGAAAACCCGCATTTTTCATACCTTTCACGTTCCGAGCTGTAGAGACAGTACTGATGGGCATAGAAAGCTCTGACTACTTTAGGCGTAATCTTGAGGTCATTCCCTATCGGAAGTGTGCCATCCGTTTTTCGCCTCTTTCTTGTTTTCGAGTGGCATCCCCGTGAAGATTGGCCTCAGCGTCCCTAGCAACCAGTACCGGTTTTCAAAAATGCCCCCCTGGTTCCCCAGCGGCTCCATGGAATTGAATGATTAGTTGCATGCTTATAGACATTGACTAGCACTACAACTTTCTATTGTGAACCTATGTGCTACATTGGCCAGGTCAGGGGTCAAAGGTCATCAAATGCGAAAACGGTGAAAATAGCTGGAATCCTTAAGCCAGGGCCATGATTCTTTTGTGGAATGTTGCACTGGAGTACCTCTATACAAAAATGACATTTAGTTTCGAAACTCACTTCCAGTCGCTGGCTGCACCGCCCAGAATTTGTATATACCTCTGGTGGGCCATTCCGTGAATTTCAAGTTCCCTAGCTCCACAGTGGGTGGATGGAGTCAAATGAAACTTTTCGTGCTTATAGACGTTAATGGGTACTACAAGTGTGCTTCATCGAAGGTCATCAGGTGCAGAAAATATGAAAAGCGCTGAAATTTCGACCTTCCTCGTGTGAAATACTAAGACCATGATTCGTGGGTGGAGTGTTGCACTGGAGTACCTCCATATAAAAATGACTGTGTCGAAAATCCTTTCCGGTCGCTGACAAAGCGTGGTCCGCTTAGAGCAGGCCATCGTCACCTACCGGTTTTTCGTTATTAAAATTGTGTTTCTTTTATACAGTACATGTTCCACCATAGGCCTGTCTTATCAGCAGTGAGTGCTTCTTCTGTTACAGGCAATAAGAATATTGTTATTTATTAAAAGTGAGTGAGATGCATAGATGGAAGTAACAGTCAAAAGCAGACAACTAGCTACATATTTAACGTAACACAAAGGAGACAAGCTGTTTTGTAAGCATTTTATTTTGCACAGAAGGAGCTACAGGCACTGAGAATATTTAGTTATTTATTAAAAGTGAGAGTGAGATACGTAGATGAACATGAGTAGAGCCGAAAGCATACAACTAGCAATGTGAATTACATAACAAAGGAAACAGGCTGGCACCGCCTGTGTGCATATTCACATAAACATCGTATTATTTTCTACAGAAGGAGCTACAGGCACTAAGAATATTTTGTTATTTATTAAAGGGGAATGAGATGCATAGATGGCTATAAGTAGAACAGAAGACACGTAACTAGCAATGTAAGTTATATAAAACACAGGAGACAGGTTGGTGCCACCTGTGCGCGTATTTACAGAAACATTTTATTATTTATTATTTTCCACAAGGAGGTGCAGGCACTAAGTGACTCATTTACCACACTTTACTGAATCTCCTCATTATTTTCTTCTTATCGAGGGACAGGACGTTCCTTGGGTAAGAGAAGGAACCATACACACACCTGCCTTCACGTGGACAAGCTACATAAACCCCTGCAAAAGCTGTTGAATGGCAACAAAGGCCATAAACTCCTTTACGGACTCAATGCACTCCATCACCTGAGGGCTTACTCTCTGACCAGAGTGGAGCAGGCAGCAACCGTTGTTTTGGCGGGCATCATTAGTGGCGTGTGGGGCATGGGGGTGTAGCAGGGAGTGGCGGACAGTTTGAAAATTTTGGTTTCCATGCACGCTGTTGATTAATGCAATAAAAAATGGATATTGTTTTAATTCAGCCAAAATTTTTGCTTTCTTGGATAATTACATACGGCACTATTGGGTAATGCAATGTCAGGTAAATGGGGGATTAATGTAATCTGGATTATTTTTCAACCCATACTCACAGCTTTTGTTAATCACTCTCAATCTTCCCTCCAGGTATTCATAGACACATTCATCTATGCCGTTCGACTGCATGATGTCCGGAAGGCACTGAAAGCAATGTTTGTATCTATGCATAGCTCCATATGTGTAGGAGGTGGAGGGGAGAGGGTGATGGTGTCACAGAAACCCTCATCTTCATCATACATCACCTCTTCTACCAGAATGTCACTCAACTCTCCCAGCTTGCACAGGTGGGTGAAAGAATGAAGTGCTCTTAATGAAGATAACTATTAAATTCTAATTCTTGAGAGAGAGAGAGAATGTTATTGTCAGATATAATTAACCTGTTTTCATTCCAAGAATTTACACTTACTGTGCCCACACATTGAGTATTTGTGTGTAGCTCTGGTCACCATACTGTATCACAAAAAAGGTTGGTAGGACCTGGAAAGAGTATTTCAAAGGATATAATAAATGGTATACAGATTTTAAAATGAACCAGCCAAGGGACATTTAACAGAGGCGAGTGATTTAACAATTCATACCGAAATGCAGACCACGTGGAAATTTGATTCTAGTGTACAAAATTTTCAGAGTATATCGTAAATGCCTCAAAGATGACTTGTCGAATTACTTTAAAAATAATATGCATACAACTGTGGGCAAATGTTTCCAGCCAGTTCCAGCAAAGAGTTTCCTCTTCAGTTGAGTTGAAAAATAGGGAAGAAAGTGCATCCCAGAGTGGCCGATTGTGATGCAGTACTAACATTTCAGAGATACTTGGATATGTATTTGACTTCTGATTTCCAGTTAAACGTCCGTGCTGAATACTGTGCGTAATTTATTTCTGACGTGTTTTGTTCTTCAGTACAGACCATGGAGGGTACAGTCACAGCAACATCGTTATGTACCTGATAATGACTTGACGCTACTCTCCTTTATATGTAGTGTAGAATATGCTTTCCATTTATCCATTTCTTAGGAGTATCCATGACTGCCTTTATTTATTTGTGACATGAGTTGTTCGGATGGCGTATTAACTGTATACCCATTAATGAAAAGTTGATTATTTTGTTCATTGGTGTTTGTTTTGTGTATTAATGTTTATTGTGTTTTTTTATTGGTAATTATTGTGTTAATTGCGCTCATTATTGTGAGGATGCAACATTTTGGTTCTACTTTCGGTATGTTGTAAAAAAAAAAGGCGGCACAGATTTATGCCTGTCTAGGTAGGGTCATTTGGATAGACAGCCAGTGTTTGCTAAGGCTCATTCTGTCTCTCAAATATGATCCACAATACATATATTAAAATTTTTGCCGGTTGAACAGGGACTTGGCAAAAACAGCATTGTGGGCATGATTCTCCCATCCGTGAATGTGTTTGTATGCTGCGTAGTAGTACTTACTTTTTCCTGCTCGCTTTGACTCGATGGATCCTTGCTTTAGGCCAGTTTTACCTTCGCTATAACTGACCCTAACTGCCTCGAACTAACCATTGTGTCTGGTGCTGTTGACTGTCTATATTTTCCATACATATAAAGCTGAGGAACAGTGAATAGGCCTGTAAATATAGGTGTCAGAGGGAGGGAGGAAGGGATGTTCAATTACGAGGGTGTTAATTTATACTCGTATGCTTAGGAATATAGGAAGAACGAGGTCAACTGAGAGATTATGAAGGAAAGCAGTAGCCATATCATCATCATCACCATCATCATCATCATCA
>JAGKTI010019652.1:0-16848 GCA_018397915.1 Birgus latro | reverse complement strand
GTGTGTGTGTGTGTGTGTATTTATATATAAACACTAATACCACAACATCATGCAAGTATTCCTGTAGACGGAAGGTATTAGTGCCTAGGTGGAGACGTGTGTGGCTACAAAAGGACTTCGGGGCCTAGGGGAAACACTGTGAAGTTTATAACTGGAGTAAAAAAAAAATAAATGTATATAGGAATGATCTCAAGCAGCAAAGGGGTTGACAAAGACTACAGTCCATTTAATTTCATCTGCCAAAGATCTGTAACTTTTTTCAGCTAAGCTGATGGCCAGGTGTAGTCAGACTGGAGTGTAAAATTGGCTAGTAACCAAGAAGTCTCATTCCCACCTCATAACTAATGCTCATTGACTTTCAGACACTGCGACTTAGCATTCAAGATGTGGAAGTGGCCCAGTATTCTTAAGTGAAAATTAAATGACTATAGTAAATCTTACCTCCTGCCCTGTCTGAAAATTTCTCCTAAGCTGAATAATCATTTTAATAATGTTACAGTCAAAGTTTTGAGTGCGGAGGGGGGGGGAGTCCAGCAGCAGAGCAAAGAGCTTGAATGGGAAGTCCTGACCCTCAAGTCCCCTTTTAGCTAACCCTGTGATAAACAGACCATACTGTCAGTACCATGGAGCACTCTAAACTGAATAAAATTGTCTGACAGCAGCAAGAACTCTGTAAAATGATGTCACTGTAGTAAGGACCTTACTGGTCAACAGAATAAGAAAGGTACAAACAAAACTAGTACCAATAATCAGACGGTTAATTCTGGAAGTACGGTATACAATGGATAACATTATCGATATTATAAAGTAATGTACGTTCACATATGACAATGTTTGCATCATGCTAACTGAGTATACAGTACATCATAGCTGGCAAGAACAAAGCATGAGATGTTAAACTTCAGTATACAGTATGATACTGTAGTGTGATATGATAAAAGCCATATAACTGTGGTAGAATGAAAGGTTAACTAACCTCTTCATTCTGAGTGCCCTTTTTTCACATTATTTTTGTGTCCAAGATTACCTTACTAACCTTGGGAGAGAGTGTTCAAACTTAAGGGGTTAGAAACATCCATCATCAACCTCCTTAGTAATGTGGTGCCCTCCTTTAGATGAACAGAAGCGTGTGAAAAGAGTAAATAAAAAAAATACATCAGATGAAAGGGCTATGTGTGATACCAATACATACAGTCTGTCCACATTATGTCATGAATGAGTTCCAAAATCACATCTTTATACATATGTATATCTGATACTGTAAAATGAGATAACTGGGCACATCAAATTCATAGAAAGCAATGGACCTTGAACAAATTCCCCCCCCCCTTTATTTTAAGCTGACTTATCTTTCTTATGGTTCCATCTTCCCTCACATATCAGTATTACTCCAGCTAATGTTACATAATTTGACTTGGGTGAGCATCATAACAATCTATCTATCTATATACCTAGGCTGCTTCCCCCAAGAAAAGGGAGGTAGCCGAGACAGGTCAACACACTACCTATCTACTCATCCACTCATACACAAGGGGAGAAGGGACAGATCCTCACCGCACCACACCACATGAGGGTCAACTACGCAGTACAGTCAGTGACATCCGCAGCAGGGCCCGACAGCAAAGCTGGTTTACCCTTGCTGCATCATAATGGACCCATCCCCTTACCTGCACCTGACCTGATCAGCTATCTATCTATCTATCTATTGCCAGACACCATAATCCCGTAAGGGGTGGCCATTTGACTTTGAGTTATTTTTTTTTACGGGGAGGGGCACTAACCCTCCACCAACCCACTTGTTGACACGTAGGGAGCACGTATGGTTTGGTTATATGGTTACCACCCAGCGTTGTAAATGGTTTCTTGGCTTACAGGAAACCATTTGGCTTGTCACTCAATGTAATGCCACCTGTAAAGGAAAGAAAAGCAGTAAGAAGTGACAGGAAATATAGGAGAAATAGGAAGAAAGCTAATCAGACAAAATGCGGGAGAATATCCCCTCAGGTCTGCGTCATCATTTATTCATTCACAATTTCTCTCCATTCATTTCTATCACGCACAGCCACTCTTCCTTGCTCAACAGACAACCCTCTCGCATCCAATGCTCTCTTCACACTGTCCATCCATCCTATTCGTGGTCTTCCTCTCAGCCTTACACCTCTCACATCAGATCTAGTTATCTTTTTCACCGATTGCTCATTATCCTTTCTCTCCATATGCCCAAACCATCACAACACCATCTGCTCAACTCGATCAGCCATCTCCCGAACAATTCCAGTTCTCCTTCGCACTTCATCATTTCTCACTCGATCCATACGCGTCACTCCACACATACTCCTCAGACACCTCATCTCCATTACATTCAAACTTTTCCTCTCTGCTACACCCACATTCCATGTTTCAGCTCCATATAATGCAGTCGGTACCACAATACCTTCATACAGCCTTCTCTTTACATCCATTCTAAGTGAACGACATCTAAACACTTTTTTCATTCCTCCCAGCACCTTTCCAACTTCACTCATTCTAAACTTCACTTCTGCATCTATTCTTCCATCCACAGCAACATGTGACCCTAAATACTTAAAACACTCATCATAACCAAAGTGTTAATCCTGTTTATCATTAACCCTCTCACTGTCATCAGAGCTCATATTTTTCACTATTCCAGCTATCATGAGCAATTTGTTCATTTGTGTGTTTATACCAAGAAAAAAGTACAACAGGAGGACTTAAAATGAAGATGTCTTTGTATCAGTTACCCAAGCTGTTAACCCAATTCAAACTCGCACCTCTAATCTGCATCAAGTACTCATCCCAACTGATTCCTTTTTATTATCATGGTAACACTGGCTGCATAAGTAGTGATGTTATTATATTTAGCAGCATTTGTATGGCAGTTTCTTCATCAGCATCATTCCAACCTAACAGTAGTTTCCAGGAAAAGATGAGGTGAGATTGGACCCAGAAACAAAGAACAAGAAAGCACAAAAGTATAACTATCAATAGGTACTCAATGAAATGGGCCATACAGTCACTGGCATATCATGCACGTCCTTGATGTCTTGGCAAGAATAAAATAACACAGTATATTGCAGGATTTAATAACAAGTTTCAAAGCCCTTCACTTTGATGTATATCGCCTAGGGTGAATCAAACTGAATGATGGCAGCATAACATACTGAAACTGTCACCATACTTATGAGCTTAATCCTTCACTATGATGGATGCTTCCTGAGCTGAATAAAATCAGATGACAGTTGTCACAATTAACTGTCCATCAACTGCTTTGTGGGAAACAGGGTAAGGATGATGATGATGATAAGAAAAACTAACTTTTGGATTCCAGTCCATTCCATTGTTTTATGGGAAAGAAGATTTTGTAAAAGATGATCATGACAGTGGTGGTGGTGATGGTAGTGATATTCCCATGGCATGTCACTGTCATCCCTTTTGGTATGAGATATCTTGGTCTCTCCTAAGCTGAGGAAACTCATCTGGATTTTGAAGGAAAAAATGTAAACCTTGCTGAGTATCTGAAGACAGACTCTTACCCTAGGAATAAGGGTAAGTAATGGCTTATCAAAAAAAAAATAATAATAATAATAATAATAATAAATAAATAAACAAATAAATATAGTAAAGTTTGGTTTCATGACCTTAAATGTTCTGGACAACAGTAGCCTAGCCTCAGGTTCCAATTCCTCAAATGGGTTGTTATGGGATTGGCTTTTTATTTATTTATTTATTTTTTAAATTCACTTGACCACCTCATACCTGGATAAAAATGGATGAAACAGGTTGAATCAATAGTATATTATAAAATGTTATCATATAGAATGCAGTACAGTACTGTGGGTCTTCACTTGATTTGTCACTTTTTGAATGTCCATTTTAGCTATTAACTCCTGGTAAATTACACAAAAGCAGCCATTTAACAGTCCAATACAGTCCTACCAGTGAAGCTGATTTGCCAGTTTACAGTTATGGTAATAATAATAGTAATAATAATAATAATGACAATAATAAGAAAAATAATAACAAGAATAACTAATACTGCTAATAATAGAGTAATAATATTAATTCATCACTCATTCATCATCTAATCCTGTGTTGCTGCATGAGGAGTGTAGGAGCCCAGGGCAAGGCAATTTGGTCCTGACATTTAAGGTGAGAGTGACCAGCCTCACTCATCCCTGAGTGGCATTACTTGAGCAATAAACCCAAACCATCCCTTGGATAACCTGTCCAGGCTCAATCCAACTGGAGCTCCTTAATTACCCACTAAACCACCAGGCACCATAATTTGGTTACAGTATATGGTTACCACCCAGCATAGTAAATGGTTACCTAGTATACTGGAAACCATTTGGCTCATCATTCAGTGTAAAGCCACCTGAAGACAGAAGGAGGAAAGGATGAAGGAAAGAAAGAGGAGGAAGGAAGGAAAGAAGGAAGAAAGGAAAGGGCAGGTACCAGAGAGCAGCACTACATTGAGTGAGTGGATGGTGAGCACCCCCACCTACCAGTATAATAATAATATTGATAATCTATTTATCTATCTATCTATTGTCAGATGCCTAAATCCTGTAAAGAGTGGCCACAAACAAATCATCTCCATGTCGTCCTGTCCCCCGCCATTTCACTGCCCTGCTCCCAGCTCACACACCCCTCTCTCATATACCTCTCCACTCCATCCCTCCACCTCATCCTTGGCCTCCCCCTCTCTCTCTCCCCCTCCACCTCACTCACATACACTCTCCTTTTTAGTCTCTCACTATCCATCCTCTCCATATGGCCAAACTATCTCATTGTATTTCTCCTAACGATATCACATCCACATCCACATCACAACGATCCTTCACTCCCTCATTTGTCAAGGTCTGTCTCTCCATGTGACTCCACATGCTCCTCTCAAAAAAACTCATTTCCACAGCTGTCACTCTTGACTTCTGTCCCTCTAACAAGGTCCAAGCTTCACTTCCATGAGTTAGTGTTGGTATCACAATACTGTCATGTAGTAACTTTTTTACTTCCATGCTCACTTCCCTGTTTCTTATCACTGTGTTCAAGGAACCAACAACCTTTCTTCCCTGTTGTACCCTTTCAAGCACTTCACCCTCTAAACTTCCATCCTTACTCATCACACTACCCAAGTAGTTAAATGCACTCACATTTTCCATTTCCTCCTCATCCAGCCTCACTGTACATTCACTGACTTCACTTCTCTCGAAGACCATAACTTACTCTTCCCTACATTCACCTTTAGATTCCGTTTCTTACATACTCTCCCAAACTCATCTACCAAGCCTTGCAGCTCCCCTTCGTCTTCACTTAACAAAACAGTATCATCTGCAAACAACAGTACAGGGAGTTTCCAAACACACAGTGTCATCTGCAAACAACAGTATAGGACGTTTCCAAACACACAGTATCATCTGCAAACAACAGTACAGGGAGTTTCCAAACACTGCCCTCTCTCATTAGGGCTGCTCCAACATCCACTGCCCTACCTTGTATCTCTTTTATAACCCCATCCTTATACAGACTGAACAACCATGGAGACATGACACATCCCTGTTTCAATCCATAATAAATCATAAGCATTAAAACCCTCAGTTGGTACACATGATATATCCAACAGGAAGTCCTTTTTACATTACTTTTTTAAGAGCTATTTTTTGTGCTATCAGCTGGACAGTAAATTACAAAATTTTATGTTCCACTGCTACCTGTAAAACTGATTTGCATTTCCCCAATTTACAGTCCCAACTGTATGGAAAAATTAGAAGTAGAAGCCTTTGTCACTGTTTTTCTGTCTTCCCTCCTCTCTTCCTATTTCTCCTGTCTTTTCTGTTACTTTTTATTACTCATCTTTTCTTTTCAGGTGGCTTTACATTGAGTAACAAGCCTAATGGTTTCCTGTAAGCCACAAAACCATTTACAATGCTGGGTAGTAACCATATAACCAACCAACATGTGTTCCCTACATGTTGGCGGAAGACTAGTGCCCGTCCATGTAAAACAAACAACCACCCCTTGAGGGATTATGGCATCTGCCTATACATAGATAGACTGTGAGAAAATGCTGATTTCATGTGTGCAGTGTGTTGGGGAGAGCACGTGGAGATTGTCAGGCGTGATATGATTGATCTTGCTGGTGAGCCTCTGGAGTGTGTGGAAGAGTTTTGTTACTTGGGAGACATGTTATGTGCTGGAAGTGGGGCTCTGTAGCTAGAGTGAGGAGTGGTTGGAAGAAGTTCAGGAAGCTGTTGCCTCTCCTAACACTGAGAGGGCTCTCCCTCCATGCTAAGGGATCTTTGTATGTGGCAAGTGTTAGGAGTGTAAAGTTGTATAGTCGAGAGACTGGGCAGTAAAGGAAGAGGATGTTTGTAGGCTCAGATGGACAGAAATGACAATGATTAGGTGGATGTGCAGTGCGTCCTTGAATGTGAGGCCTGGGAGGCTAGGTTTATGATGGAAGAGTTAAAAAGAAGGATAGGACTGGAGTGTATTGGTCTTGTAATGACAAAAGGTAGATTGAGATGGATTGGGCATGTGGAGAGGATGGGGAATGATGATTGGGTGCAGAAAGTGGGAAGTGGGAATGTTGGGGGTAGGGTTTCTTGGGACAGACCGAAAAAGACCTGGGATGAGATCAAAGAGTGAGACCTAATGGATAAAGGACTGAATAGGGAGGCTGCCAGAGATCGAGCAGCATGCAGAGCCACCATTAGGTGAAAGGCCAATGCATGCAAGCATATTGTAGCCTTTATAATGAAACAAAACAAAATGAAACAGCAATTTATAACACATACCTGTGATATGGAAAGGTAGGACACATGCTGGCAGAAGTGAGTGAGCTTTTACTCAAGACAGCACAGTGGTCCTTGTCTAAAATGGTTTCGCTTGAAGGTGTTTGCTTATTAGCCCTTTGGGCACCATGTGCCACTATGTGCATCCAACTGTGGCTGAACCCCCCCCCTCTCCCTCGATCTCATACTGCAAGACCCGTCACCACTTGTGGCTTGAGTTGCTAAGTTTGTAAGCTGTTTATCTTCCTTATGTTATTTGCACTGCTATCACCCTGAATTTTTTCTGAGAATACTTGCATGAACGTTCTTACTGATGATGTAAAAAAGGCCCATGGAAAATGAAGATAATGCATAATGTATTTCCACTGTTTTGTAATCAATGTACTTTTTTATTGGAATGCTTCTGAGGTTATAATGTACTGAGGCAAAGTTATAGATTATTATGTGGCTACATTTTGGTGCCATAACAGTTGCTCTAATCCAGTTAGGATGGATTTTACAAAAGAAAATTTAACACTTTCTTACACTACCACACATCACAAAGTTACAGCAGGACACAAGTCACAAGGATGTTGTGAAGTTCTGTAACAAGAAATCACAGGGGAACTCACAAAGATGCTAGCACCATGTGACACCACCATGTCCACACACAGCAATGGACACATGAATGGACACATGAACTTCCAAAAGCAAAATAATCCAAGGGCCATTTCATTAGAAAAATATGTACTGAATGATAATGAGTGGGCAACTTTGGTGCTGATGTATACTGCAAAAAATGGCAATTGTGCATCAGGCTTGGTCATGAAAGAGTTAAGTTGCTGCTGAGGTGACATCCTTTCTTTACTTAAAATTGCATGCAATACATTAAAAAGTTGTTCTGAGGGTTAAAATGAGTATTTTTTGTGATTTTACACTTTCAATAATGAACTAGAGGCATGTCTCATGGTTGTTTCACTTAAGGTACTATTATCCCTCTACACTTCCTAACTTTACATACAGACTGGCTGTGCTTTACTATGTTGTGCAATTATATGTACTGAAGGGTCTGTATTCTAGGTAGAGCTCTGTAAAAGGCAATCATTCTGTACCTCAAATGTCTTTAGTTTAGACCATGACGATTTTTACTCCACTCCTGCAACTAACAAATGATTTGATTCACATTATGAGACCTTAGTTGTGAGAGGGTTATGAAGGCTATATCTAACCCCTCTAGTTCAAAACATCTCTCCAGAGTTCAATCAAATTATCTGATGATAGCAAGAACAAAATGGAAAGTATGTCCTCCACCTGAAGGCATTATGTGACGTGAAAAAAGTGGAACAAAACAGGATCAGAAATCCAAGATTTGTCAAACGACACAACTCCCTACAAAGTACAGTTGTCTGATAAGAGATACCAGGTGTGATTTTCTAAGCATGTATTCACAGTGTGTGATGTAAAGGTTTGTGTTGGTGACTCCTCTATAAAAATTAAGTTCAGATCTAATATTTCACCTCTTGTCCTTGCCATTTCTTCTGTTGGCTAATACTTCTTATGAGAGAGAGGCTTAGTATGTTTCTCTGCCCACAGATGACACTCTTTGATATAAGGCATTCGGCTGGAAAATGATGGACGTAACCTAAGTGTGAATTTGATGCTGGGGAAAAGTATGAAAACTTCTGTCTCTGACTGTACATAATTTGAGACAACACAACACAGGCAATCGTGTGTACTGTTTTACAATTACCTAGTTTATTACCACTTCTTTTAGGGTTCTTAAAACTCATATTAAGTAAGACATATTTTTTACTATAAAAGTTGTTAGTGCTATTGACTTTCAGCTGCAAGCATACTACCAGGTGTCTTACTACTGACTTAAATGGTAACTGCTAGTCCAGTTTTACCTCCTTCGAGGAGTAAGGGCCCAAGGCTAGGCTAAGTAGTTTATTACATTTAAAGGTAGATGACCAACCTGCTTCCCAAGGTGGTAATGCAAGAATAAAATGCCTCCAGTCACCTCTTGGGGACCAAACTTATGCAAGGTTGTCACTCTAACCAAGGTGTTCTCACTACTAGACCACTAGGTACCCTTGGAATCAAAACATAAAAATAATGCCAAGATCATGTCAGGTACTACACATACACTGTTGCTACAACATAAAAAAAACATACAGGTTCCACTCTACTAAGGCTTGTGAGGCACCAAAAGACAGCCCATAGTTCTCACCACAGTCATTTGGCCATATTAACCTCTTCAATCCCACAGTGTATTTTTCCCCTTTATACTTGCTACTCCAAGATGATACTATTCAGCTTAAGAGAAAAATTTACAACTGGAGGAGTAAGGCACAGACTCCATTATCTCCTCTGCTAAATAGGTAATTGCACAAACTGAATAAAACTGCTTCATGGCAGGAAGAATAAAATACAGTTAACATGACATACTAGGGTTGAAGAGGTTAATAATACTGGCAATGAACATAATGGCTAATGGAAGTTAGTCCAGGCAATATTAAAAAACTCATTTACATTAACTATAAACAATGTAAATATGCATGTAAATCATATTATTGCAGTAAATCTTTTAAAGCTGGAAAAAACAACAATGGATAACAGCCCATCCCACATTACCCACTTTGTGGTGTAGGGACTTGAGGCTACACTACCACAGTCCACAACATTTATGGGGTAGATGACCAACCTAAAACCCATGTGGCATTGCTTTAACAAAAACTTCCATCTACCTCTGGGAGATTCAAATCTTTGCATGCGAGGTACAGTATATGACATATGAACCACGAATGACACCAATGTGATGTGAAGGGCTAGCTGCACTTTCTGATATTCATGCATTGCAGTTAGTTGCCCATTTCATTGAACTTGCAAGCTCATTCATTTACGTCACCAGATACTACCACCAACAAACATGTGAATACATCAAAGGCAAGGTGTACCAGGTGCCAGACCTTTGTCATATATTGAAGCTGTCCCAAGTTCAAATGTGACATAGTGTACTGTACATGGTTTAAATCACCAGGCATCCTTATTCTATCTTCTCCCATCCATATGCTTGCTGGCATGGGAGGCTTTGTAGCACCTCTTCCTTAGCCATTTACAATAAATTCTCATTGTAAGTTCTCTACTTTGATGCTCTTCCTCATTAACATAAAAAAAATAAATAAATAAAAAATAAGACTAAGGTTCACTGCTTCCTACAAAGCATAATTGTCAGTTTCCCTCAAATTACAGATACCACATGAAATGAAGAAATTTTTAAACTTTGAAATACATCCCAGAACAGGAAAAGGAATGACTGTATTATCAGCATGAGAATCAAAGTCTCTTGATAAGCAATTTCTTTTACATATCAGTTCAAGGAATAACTATCCCACAGGTGTTTTAATGATTGAAATGAAACAATAAATTAATCACTGATCTGGTCAAGATTTTATCTCAAGCCCTCGTGCTCCAAACATGCACACGTTACCACTGACCAAAAGAGAGGATCCCCACTTTGCCTTTAGGCAACACAGGCTTTTATAGACCCCATTACATCATTTTTTTCTCACCTTGGTGATTAATTTTGGTATTTTGGTGTGTTTCAAACACACATGGTAGCGCAGCACTGGAAGCCACCACTGGGGACGCTGTGGACCACACTGAACAGCTCATCTCCGGGATGTAAGGACTAGGACGCCGTCAGCTAACCAATATCATTGCCCTCCAAGCCTTGCCTCACATCCCACACCGCTGCCAACTGATGTAATGACCGCAATGAAACTAAATTAATCACTGGTCTGGCCGAGATTCGATCTCAGGCCCTCGAACTCCAAACACACGCTTGAATGATGTGTGAAAAACTAGAACTCTCGCTGATAATTACCTCACTCACATATTCCTTCTCTTTTTGTTTATGGCTCCTAGCAAACCCTCTTTGGTTGGGAAAAGGGTGTGGAACAATGACGACATCTCAACTCCTACAGTAAATTACATCTTTTACTGTGTATTTTTTTTATGCAAGACAATTTTATTTGTCTTAAGAAAATTTTCAAGAGGGAGCAGTTACATGCAGACTTCATTAAGCCATTCAAGGTGACACATATAACTGGAAAATGATTTGTTGATATGTGGCACCAATACCAGAAAATGGCATCCTAGGACCAAATGGATTAATACCTGCATTCTCTTGCCTTATTAACTGTTTTAGTAACACCACTTAAAAATAAATAATTAAGAGGGAGTCTTTTGAGGTGTCTGGCAATAGATAGATAGATAGTCTTTTTTAAATTATCTACTCCTTTGGTAATGTAACTAACTTTCAGCCTGTTTTTGGACAATCATCCAAAAACCATTAACCTATTCAGTCAAATGACATACAGTATTTCTCCACTTTATTCTTGCTACATACAATTATATTCAGCTCAGGGAAGACTTTTTGAAATGAATGAGTTAACCACAGCCTCCACCAGCTTTCTCTTTCACAACAGGGTCAGCTCAATAAAACTGTTGGGATTTAGCATGAATAATTTATAAAATGCATTATCATGACTGACTTATAATCAAACAGAGGCTGTGAAATATACTTGCATGTTACAGTCAAGCCCCCCTCCCCTTTATGTTTCACTTCATTTCATTTCAATTATAAAGGCTCCAACATGCTTGCATATTGGTCACCTGATGGCAGCTCTCCATGCTCCTCAAACTCTGGCAGCCTTCCTATTCAGTCCTGTATCCCTGAGGTCACACCCTATGACCTCGTCCCAGGTCTTTTCCAGTCTGCCTCTCACAGCCCTACCCCAAACGTTAACACTTCTCACCTTCTGCACCCAACTGTCATCCCCCATCCTCTCCACATGCCCAAACCATCTCAATCTACCTCTCCCCATCACAATGCCAATACACTCCAGTCCCATCTTTCCTTAACTCTTCCGTCGTAAACCTAGTCCCCCCAGGTCTCACATTCAAAGACACACTGAACATCCACCTAATCATTGTCACTTCTGTATGTCTGAGCCTGTGAATTTCCTCTTCCTTTACTGCCCAGGTCTCACTACCATACAGCATTACACTCCTAACACATGCTGCATACAAAGATTCCTTTGTATGTGGGCTTTAGTGGGCAATTAAGGTGCTCCAATTGGACTGAGCTGGTGCAGGTTTATATCCAAGGGTTGGTTGGGGTTTACTGCTCACATAATGCCACTCAGGGATGAGTGAGGCTGGTCAACTTGCCTAGCCCTGGCCTCCTACACTCCTAATGGGGCAACACAGGATTAGAATATGGATAGATGGATGGAATACAATAACTCTCAATTATCTGTCATCGTAATATCCAGCCCAACACAATATCTGGAGCTGCTGGCTTGGCTCTATTAAAGTAAAATCTGGTGCCGAAATGGAACATAACCAGAGGTTCTATGCAATATCAGGCACTGAGGTGTATCAACCAGCTTGTAAATGGTAGCCAACTGGCGCTGTATTACTGTCAATACTTTACTGTATTTTAAGCGTAATTTTCATTTTTTACTCAATTTTCATTTTTTACTCACGGGAAAGTTTTTTGGATAGAGGTTCGAGACATATAGTAACACAACATCTGGCTCAACACTGAATATTGAGCTGATGGGGGTACTATGCAATATCGGGCATATTGCTTTAACCAGCATAGGGCTTGGCTGAATTACACCGGATAATTCAGAGTACAGCGTATACTGTACAGTAAATTCCAGTTCTATGTAGGTTATGTGTTTAAAAAAATACAACTTTTCCCATACAGCTAGTGATGTCGTTGTGGCCCCAGGCTCAGCTGAATGTGAGGCTGGTAGATTACAAGGGCTGAAGCTGCCCTGCTCCAATCCACCATCCTCCTTTTGGGGGTAAGGAGAGAACTGAGAGATGTTTATAGGTAATCATGCAGTGGAGCCGCTCACGTATATCAGTGCCACCAAGTGAAGGCAAATCAGTTTTACAGACAGCAATAGGCCTTTAAGTTTTGTAATTTACTTTGGATTTTCCCTTTAACTGATAAGGTTAAGATGGTTTGGATATACTGTGAGGAAGGGGAAAGATGTCTGACTGAGGAGAGTCACAGGTATTAATGTGAAGGGAAGATGCAGACTGTAGAAGATGTGGGATGAAGTCCTGCATGGAGACCTCCAGGACAGGGGACAGAGTAGGGACACAGCTCAAGACTGTCATATATAGAAGGCTGCCATCCACTGAAAACACCTACACTTGTTAATATGATCACTGGTCTCAAGCGTAAATGCTGCTCCTGTCAGAAGATTTTATTTATCTTAGAACAGACCTCCTGAACTGAAGAGGTTACGTATGATCTCAGTCAACCCTACCACAACATTACGTCTCCGTTTAGCAAGGTAAACTGTCTTGAAGTAGCAAGGATAAAATATAAAGTATGCCAGCATACTGAAAGAGTTAATGGGGGAGGGGGGAAGGTCGCTAAAATGGCTGGCAAAGGTCAACTAGTTTTTATCGCCCGCCTTTAACACCATTATATCTCGTGAACAGCTTGAGCTATTGACATAAAACCTTCAAGGTATAAAGATATGGCCAAAATATTGGACTTGGTCAACAGCATATTCTGGCTGGAGATTAGCATTTGACTCCCGAATGCTTTTCTTTCATTACAACTGTATCCAATCAACTGCTATTCTAAATTAGATGAAATTAAGAAATCTGCTTTACTGGCAGCAAGTGTAACTGAAATAGGCCTTTTCTTTAATGTGCAGTGGGGAAAAAACAAGCGAACAAACAAACAGATGGCTTACTCAAGTCATTGTCATTAACCTATATAAGAAATGTGTTCCAACATAACATGATTTTTTCCACATAAGTGAACAGTGTATTTAGAGAAACTGACATATCAGCTTTAAATGCAGCAATGCAACTTTAATGGGCAAATTTTCTGTAAATTAATGGTGAACTTCAGCCTTTTACTAAAACAACATCTTTTGCATTTTATTCTTACAACCATCCAAAGATATTACAGTATTCAAGTTAGGAAAGACCTCTACGAGCAGAGGGTTAAACATAAGTTGCAATTTATCATCTTCTGTCAAAGAGATCATAACTGATTCAAGTTATTCCAAGGTAGCCAGAATAAATGAAAACGCCACACTTCAATTGAAGGGGTTAACCACTGAAATCGATTACATATACTGTTTTTCATTCTTGCCATCTCCAAACAACTGTACTCAAGCTGAGAGAGCCTATGGTAGTGAAGGGGCTACTAAGGATTACATCTACAGTCAAAACAGGTGACATGAGGCCTTACTCTAGCTCACTGATACAAGCTTTGAAAAAAAAAAAAAAAAACTCATACTGCCCCCTTTGAGGTGCAGCAACCTGAGGCTATGGTACCACTGTCCAATACATTTAAGGGTAGATAGCAAGCCTACTCCCTTTGATGGTATTACATGTCTGAAGAACCTCCATTTAATAGGGATCAAACCTATGCAAGGCCGTCACTCCAACTGGGGCATTCTAACCACTAGACCACCAGGCACTCTACATAATCAATACATATACAAAAGATAACCATGAGTGGAATATTTATACTGGAATTGTTGCAGGATCACCTTCCCTTTCACTATGACATCTCTCTTGTTTCATATTAATGCTACATCTCCAAACAATTTATTCAGCTTAGGTGAGGCTTTATGAGTTGGAGGGGCTGGACAGTACAGTACTTCACCAATCCTTGCAAAACTAAATGTCTTTCTTTTACTACATCAAATCATTTGGTAGTGAAAAAAAAATACAAAATATGTCACTGTACTGAAAGGGCAAAATGGAACTGAAATGTACTTGAAGTGTTAATGGATGACAATATTTTAGTACTATACTGCATATATGTGTCAGATAAAGTATTGTACTGTCCAGTCAAATGAACTAAGAATATTATTCTAGTTTCATACACTTGACTTTCAGTACTGAAAAGTTACATGTTATTATATGGTGCTATAGTACATTAAAAACACTGAAAATATGAGTAATTAAGCCATGAAAATGGGAAATATTGCAAGAGCTGTTATTTTGGCAGGAAACCAAATGATATTTCATTATTAGTATAGTAGCTTATCTATGGGGGAAGGCTCTTAGGCATTTGTGTAAAAGTATTGCATATCTAACATGTGGAACCACATTGCATACATTATACAGCACAGCTTACATCCTGTGGGGGGCAGAAAGAAACAGCAACTGCCACTACCATATTAGCAATTACCTCTACTGAGGTGTAAGAGAATGGGGTTAAGCTATCACAGTCCACCACATTTAAAGATAGATGGTCAGGCCATTCCCCTTGTTGGCTTTACATGGCATTCTAGTCACTGATTGAAGTTTAAATGCTCCAAAAAGAATGTAGTAACCACTGGACCACCAGGTGCCTGTTGCAAATGCACAATATTTGCTGAAGCTGAAGTTATTGAGTGATGTGATGATGGCAACTGCCTACAGTGGGACTATATTATGGATTATCACAAATGTACAAAATCTAAACTAGCATTAAACTGCTGGCCTTAGTTGTAGCCACCAGCTCAAGAATTCAGAAACAAAGTTATGATCAACTCCATGTCACAGCTTAGATCTGTTTAAGCACTTGGAACAAGAGATGTGGGAAGCTTCTGCACTCTCCTTATCCTTCTTTTAATATATATACATACATACATATGTATATATTTATATCTATCTATCTATCTATATATATATATATATATATATACATACAGTAAAAGTCCATTAATCCGAACACTGGTAATCCAAAAATCCCAATAATCCGAATTTTTGAAGAAGGCTGACAAAAACTCCAAAGGTAAAAAAAAAATCAAAATTAAAAATTTAAACTGCGCACCAAATTAAATTCGCGCTACAACGTGACATATATTTACATGTTCAATAGGGAGTTAGGTTCGAGGAGCCTCATATTATTTGTTAAAAATACAGTATATTTAAAGATACATTATTACAAATATGTCTGCCTTAAGGCACCGAAGACTGTGTTTAAATATGACCTCACCGACTGGACACAGTAGTGCATAGCTACTGCATTCTAACCTAACCTAACCAATTAGTTTTGCCCCCTAATACTCCCCATAAAAATTTTAATCACCAAGGATTGCCCCTAAGTCTCTTGAAAGTCCTCATTGCACATCAAGCAAGAACTTGACCTAAACAGCATGTGAATAATGGCTGCCCAGCATCAGGCATATTTCATCATGTCACTTTCGGCACTCATTTAAAAAAAAATACGGTATGAAAGTTTTTGAAAGCAATTAGTATTAAGTTTTTGTGCTTTTACAATACATGCATATAATTATTAACCCTGGACTTACTCACTCTAATTGGATTTACCCGCCTAAAACTGCTGTTATCAACACTACGCATTACTGGTGAGCTAAACAACCCATAACATCTCTTAATTTACCAATTACAGTTCGTGTCTTCTATAATACATTACAGATATTAAGTACAAAGTTTGTGTAATACATAATGTTAATATGTGCCATATTGTACTACGAATGAATGAAAAGTGATCCATTCAGCAAAATTTCAATTTAAACATGAAATTAAGGGTCTTAGGGGTCCCGCCCAAAAATCCGAAAAATCTGATAATCCGAATGATTCTCAGTCCGCTGCCATTCAGATTAATGAACTTTTACTGAACAGTATTTAAATATACACAGTAAGAGTCCTATAATCTGAATGGCAGGGGACTGAGGGTTTTTCGGACAACTGGTTTTTTCAGACTACTGGGAGGGACCTCTGAAAGCACTGGAAATATGTACATGACCATTGATAAACATTTAATATGATGTGGGTTATTGTTTTACTCACCGGAAATGCATAGAACTGTAGATGAATAGTTGCAGGCAGGTACATCCAAGTTGAAGAGTAAGTCCAAGCTAGATAAATCTTTAGATAAAGGCCATGAAAATTCAAAAAAGGACCAGAAAACAGAAAAATTAGGAAACTTTTGCCTTGAAAAACTCAGAGTACTGGGATATTCAGATTATTGGTGGTCAGATTGGAG
>JAGKTI010019651.1:0-16851 GCA_018397915.1 Birgus latro | reverse complement strand
ACAAAATCTTCCTCAGGATTACCCACTAATGTTTAATAATGAACAGTTATGTCCTGCATCATCCTTGAACATGCTTGGGGTTTCATTCTCTCGGGATTTGTCTTGGAAAGAACATATTACATCTCTTGTGAAATCTGCTTCCAAGAGATTAGGTGTGCTAAGCCGATTCCGAACTTTCTTTACCCCTGCACAGTTGTTGACCTTGTACACGGATTTTATTCGCCCTTGTATGGAGTACAACTCTCATGTGTGGGGAGGCTCCCCACATGCAGCTCTTCTCAATAGGGTGGAGTCAAAGGCTTTTCGTCTCATTAACTCTCCTCCTCTTGCTGATTCCCTTCAACCTTTGTCTCTTTGCCGCACTGTTGCATCTTTATCTCTCTTCTATCGCTACTTCAATGGTCACTGTTCCTCTGAACTGTCTGCTTGCATCCCTCTACCTCTACGACGGGCACGTAGTACCCGTCTAGCGACAAACTTTCATCCCTTTTCTGTCCAACTCTCTAATGTAAGAGTTAACCGTTACTCCCAGTCCTTCATTTATGCAAGTGGTCAACTCTGGAACTGTCTTCCTCTCTCTGTATTTCCTACTTCCTATGATCTCCAGTCTTTCAAACGCAGTGTGTCCAGGCATCTCGAATTGAATGGATCTTGAATTTGGTTCTCTTTTGTATTGTTTCTGCTTTTTCTTGGAAGGAACAGTATGCAGGCCTGTGGCCTTTGGTTCCTTCTTCCTTGCATAAAAAAAAAAAAATATAAGGCATACCCTGGAGCTGCGCCTAACCTGTTGGCTATTCTTTTGAGGGACCAGTTCATCGAAGCTCTTGACAGTGCAGAGTTGAAAGTGCAAGTGAAGCAGGCACAACCAAGAAGCATGCAAGAAGCACTTGCCAGGGCTCTAGAGTTTGAGTCCTATGTCAGGTCAAGTAAATCCATCTTTTCAGACAGGTTGTAGTGCAGGATTCAAGGCAAGAAATGCACAGGTACGGGAAGTAGAAAATTTTGAAGGAAGGTGCTGGTACTGTGAAATGCTAGGACATCGGAAAGTGGTTTGCAAGAAGTGGAAGAGAGAACAGGAGAAGATCAGAGGAGGTTGCTGGTTCTGCTGGAAGCTGGGACACAGGAAGATGGATTGTCACAAATGGAAGAAGGAGCAAGAACGGGACAGTGCAAGGAAATCTCAGATTGCAGCAAATGGGTGTTGGACATGTGGTGTGGTGGGACACTTCAGCTATGAGTGTCCAACTGAGAAGGATGAGGGTAAATTAGTGAAGGCTGGTGACGAGAGGCAACAACCTTTCTCCCAACAAGCCCCACCACTGAAGAAATGCAGGAGAATCTTGATGAATAGTGTGCAAGAAGATGGAAGTACAGATGGCAAGAAGTGCAGTAGGAATAGGAATCCTGGCAAGAAATGCCACCGTACTGCACTGACAGGGCCATCAGATGAAGAAGACCTGAAAAGGATGCAAATGGAGGATGCAGATTTACAACCAGTGCTAGAGTGGCTGCAGTGGAATACAGTGCAACCATCATGGGAAGAAGTTTCCAGGTTAAGCCCTGTGACCAAGAGCTACAGGAGTCAGTGGGACCTTCTTCGTTTGAACAACAGACTACTGGAGCGTCAGTGGGAGACAGCCGATGTCCTCAGCAAGTATTGGCAACTGGTGGTTCTGAAGAAGATGAGGTCCGAGATCTTGGATGAGTCCCATAACTAGATCACTAGTAGGCACCTGGGAGTGAAGAAAACTCTAAGCCGGCTGCGACAGAGGTTCTACTGGATTGGCATGCATCAGGATGTTGAAGAGTGGTGTCGGGCCGGTGATGTATGTTGTGCCAAGAAGGGACCCAAGAAACGTCGTTGTGCCCCTCTCCAGCTGTACCAAGTGAGTGTACCGATGGAAAGAGTCACAGTGGACATTGCTGGACCTTTGCCACTCACTGAGAGAGGAAACCGGTATATATGTGTCACCATGGACTACTTCACAGAGTGGTCAGAAGAGCCTGTGACTGTTGGTCAGGTATTGGTTGACAAGTTTTTCTGTCGTTTTGGGATGCCATAAGAGCTACTTTCAGACCAGGGTAGAAACTTCAAGTTGGATGTGTTCTGTGAGTGCTGCAAGTTATTGGGGACCAAGAAGACCAGGATGACCCCACTAAGGCTACACTCAGATGGGATGGTGGAGAAATTCAACTGGACCCCGGGACAAGAACTGGCCAAGTACTGTGTGGATGGACAAACAGAATGCGACCAGAAATTACCTGCATTGTTGATGGCATATCGGTTTGCATCCCATGAGTCTACCGGCTACACCCCTGCAAAACTAATGTTGGGCCACGAGTTATGCTTACCTGTTCACTTGTTAATGGGAAGACCATCTGGTGAAGAGCTGACTACAGACACCACCGGCAATGCGAAGCACCTTCAGGAATGGCTGGCTGAGGTACATCATCAAGTGTGAGAAGCCTTCAAGTTTTCGGGAGAGGTGATGATGTGCAAGTATGATGCCAAGGCAAGTGAGGTGAGCTTCAAGCCTGGTGATCAAGTTTAGTTATACAATCCTCAGCAAAAGAAGGGACAGTCACCGAAGCTGCAGAGCCTGTGGGACGGGCCTTACACTATGTTGGACCACCTATCAGATGCAGCAAATCGGATTCGGGGAGGCAGGAAGTCTCGCCTAGAGGTGGTACAACACGTGGACCGTCTGTGGCAGTACCATGGGCCAGGACAGTACAGCTGGGACGTCTCCAAGGAACTGTGCTCTCCCGTACCTGAGGATGTTAAGCAAGGAGCTGAAGTGCAAGAGGATGGTAAAAGTTTCCAAAGAGAAGAACTGAATCAAGAAGAGGACCAAGATCTTCCAGAAGGAGTGGACCGTGTGGAGGAGCAGGGACGGCATCGGAAGCGGCATAGAAGAAGACCTGACAAGTTGAAGGATTGTTTTATGTATAGTTAGTTGTTTTATTAGGATTTAGGTTTATGTTTGTGTATATTCTGTAGTTTTGTCGGGATGACAAAGAACTAGGGAGAGGGTAGTGTTAAGAAGCAGGATTTTGCTAGTTAGGTGCTCAGCCTAGCCCCTCTCACAGGGCTCCCCAGAGTAAAACTCACGCGGCTGCCAGGGTACGTCCCAAACAGCCCGCCTCTATTGCTGCCTCTGCCAAGGCCTCCTTACCCAGAGGTACCTCTTCTCAGCCTCCGCGCTCCGCTGTTGCTGCGGGTAGCAACTGCAACCCCGCTTTGAAGAGAGAGAGGCGTCTGTCTGCCGGTTCTGCCTCCTCCATAGATTCCCCCCCCACCTCCGCCTCTCACCGCCCTTCCTCCCCTCCTCCTTCCTTTCCCGCTCCTCCTGCCCCCCGCCCCTCCAAGTCCGCTCGTATTCACGAGCGAATGGAGGGTGTGGATGACTCCTCTTCCTCCTCTCCTATGCCTACCAGCTCGTCCCCTGCCACTCCCTCTTCCTCTCCCTCCTCTGCTGCTGCTCCTCTCTCTGAGCCCCCTTCCAGTGCCACCTCCGTGGCTCACCCTGCCGCTATTGATGACGAGGGCTACACTCTCGTCACTCGCCGCTCCACACGGGCCAGGCAGGGAAACTCCTCTGCCACAGCACCAGGCAACGTGACTGCCCAGCGGTCTCGTCAGGCCCCACGTCCATCGGTCGGTGTTGTGGCGCGAGCCCTTCCTGCCTCGCCCTTCCCAGCCTTCCGTGTCCCAGTCCAACAGGGACACGAGACCTCCTACGAGGTGGTGGCCGCTATTGAGACGGCGCTTCCCGGCCTACGGTGCAGCAACCGTATGGGAGCGGACGGCAGCTCGATCATTGTTCCACTCACGGAGGAGCCGTACGATCTCCTCCACGCCTACTCCCAGGACGCCTCATCACCATTCCGAGTGGAAGAGCTCACCCCGGGGACCAGGACCACCAAAGCCGTGGTGATGGGCTTCCCACGCAACTGGTCCCCCGATCTCCTCCTCCGACATCCACAGGTGGAGACAGCCGTCCGTTGCCAAACGAAGGCCCGGGAAGAAACGCGGCAGGTTGTCGTGATCCTTCGCGGGCCCCTGATCCCCGAGCTAGATCTGGGGAACTGGGGCACTTTCCATCTTCGCCCCTATACCCCGGAGCCTGTGCGGTGCTTCCGGTGCCATCGCTTTGGCCATCACAAGGCCACTTGCAAGAGGCCAGTCGTGTGCGGGGTGTGCAGCGGGCCCCATGACACCGATGTCTGCCTCGCCAAGTTCAAGGCGGGGGAGACAGTCGTGGCTCGCTGCCCAAATTGCGCACGGCGGCATCACGCGTGGCACCCGTTGTGCCTCTCCAGGCTTGCTCTGGTGGATCAGGGCCGCCGTCGGCAGGTGGCCTGGGTCCAGGACCGGCTGGTCACCAACCCTGCCCCTCAAGGAACGTTTGTCTGGGGGTCTCAGAGGACGTCTCCTCCTCCCCAGCAACCTCCTACTCTGTCAGCAGCAGAGTCCTTCCCACCTCTCCCCAATCCTCCCTCTCCTGTTCCTTCCCCAGCCTCAACCTCCCCCCCTCCTCATCCTTCCGCCCCCACTCCTTCTCCCCAGCCTACCCCCACTCCTCAATCCATGCCAACCCAACCCCTCCTTTGCTTCTCTGTGGAGGAGTTTCAAATGATCGGGAGACAGATTGCAGTCACAGTTGCAAGCATCATGGGGCAAGTACTCGGCGAGCGTCTGGACACCAGCTTTCTGGAACGGGAGGTCAACAAAACAGTCCAGAAACTGGTGGATCAGAAGGTGGAGAAGACGAAGATCTCACCCCTTCCCACCACCCTCCCACAGAAGCCTGTTCAGGACTCGCCCTCGACTGCCGCCCCATCCATGCCACTGGATCTCCCTGCCTCTCCAGTGCTACCCGCGGCCATGGCGGGGCTCACACCGGCCTCGGCGGCGATCGAGGCAGAGCGGCGTGCCCTCGGCCTGACCCTGGAGTCGCCCTCCACCCCTCTGCCACCACCACCGCACAAACAACTTCATCCCTCCGAGTCCTCCAGTGGAACTGCCTAGGGGCTCGGAGCAAGCTCCCCCACCTCCAAGAGGTGGCTGTCAGGGAGGATGTTCATGTCATCCTCCTACAGGAGACGCTCCTCCATGGGGATTCCACTTTTGGCCTTGGTGGCTACAAGGGTCACTTTCTTCCCTATGATCGAGATGCTACGCGGGGATGTGCTATCCTAGTTAGGAACCACATCCCCTCCACTGATTACGATCCACCTGTTTACTGTGGGGAGGGTGTCGAAGTGCAGGGCGTTGTCCTGCGCCTCGCCACCACCTCACTTAACATTTTTAACATCTACAGGCATCAGGTAAGCACTCTCGATTTGGGTGAGATTTTGACCCTTGCCTCTGCCGAACCAACTCTAGTGGGCGGCGACCTTAATGCTCACCATACCATCCTCTCCTCGCCCAGCCCCTCAAATGAGGCAGGGCGGCATCTCGCCATGCTCCTTGAGGATATACAGGGGATTACCTTGCTCAACGATCCAGCTGAACCCACACACGTTCGAGGCGGGAGACTGGATCTCACTATTGTCTCCTCGACTCTTGCGGGCAGCTCGACGTGGTCCTTGCATCCGTTCCTCACTAGTGACCATTTCGCCACAGTGACGAACCTGCAGGTGGCGCCTTTACCACCACCACCATCGCCTCCTCCTCGCTGGGACACACGTCGAGCTCGCTGGCAAGACTACGAGCAGACTCTTGAGTTGCTTGCAAGGGACTCTCCTGCCCCACTATCCCTCGATGAGCATGCTGATTATGTCGCCCATGCGCTCAGACGCGCTGCCGCAGGCAATATTCCGCTCTCCAGGCCTCCCACTTCTCTCATCAAAGACCATTGGTTCTATGATGAGAGAGTGAGCGAGCTTAACCACCGCTTAAATGCAGCTCGCAAGGCTCATCGGAGACGCCCCTCCTCCATCACAAGGAAATATCTGGCTGCGGTAGTGCGTCACGTCTCTCGTGAGAAACGGCGGCTCAAGGACGAGGCCTGGATGCGTTGGTGCCGGTCTCTCGATTCGCACTCCTCTCTAAAGGAGATGTGGACGAGAATCCGGCGCATCTCTGGTTGCCGGCCCCCCCCCCCCGCCCCCTCTCATCCTGATCCAGCAGGAGAGGCCAATCGCCTTGCTGCTCATTTTGCCCTGAGGACTTCGCCTATCAACCTGCCACAGTCTGTCAGGGACCTGCAGGATCGTCTCCTTGGTCCCCGCACCGCCTCTATCAACAACGCCTGCGCGCTTCCTGACGAGACTGATGTGCTCTTCACCTCTGGTGAATTAGACGAAGTCCTCCAGGGCCGGAAAGACACTGCCCCAGGAGCAGATGGCCTCTCTTACTCCCTCCTTGCCCGATCAGGACAGAGGGGGCGGACTCTCCTCCTTGACCTTGTAAACCACTCTTGGGTTGTGGGACGCCTTCCTACTCCATGGAAGACTGCCATCATCCATCCCATCCCGAAGCCTCGTGATCCAACTGGGATGAGACCTATTTCTCTTCTCAGCTGTATTGCGAAGACGGCTGAACGCCTCGTTCTCTCTCGTCTTTCCTGGAAATTGGGCCCGCTGCACCCACATCTCTGCCTATCTCCCTGGCAGAAGTGCTGTGCAGTGTTTGGCCTCCTTTCTAGGTGAGCTGAGACATGGCCGAGGCTTGGCTGTCTTCCTTGATGTAGAGAAGGCGTTTGAGTTAGCTGTCCCTGAGGCCGTACTCTCAGCGCTCGTTGCCAAGGGTGTTCGTGGCAGGATTCTCTCCTGGCTGCGCAACTACTTTACTGGCCGCTCTGCTAGTGTACGCTTTCAGGGACAGCTCTCTCCCCCTCACCCTCATATCAACGGAACGCCACAGGGAGGCGTGCTCAGTCCCCTCCTATTTAATCTGCTTGTCGAACAGCTGCTGTTGATTGACTTTGGCAGAGGTACCACCCTCCTCTGCTACGCAGATGATCTCGTGCTCGTCGTCTCTCGTAAGGATTGCTATAGACATGCACCGGCTGCTCTAACCCACCTCCATGATAGGTGCTGTGAACTAGGCCTGAAATTGAACCCTGATAAGTCGAAATGCTTGCCTTTTGGGATGCGTCCACCTGAACATCCCCTCTCACTCGGAAGGCAACAGCTTGGCATAGTTCTCAGTCACCAATACTTGGGAGTGTGGTTGGACAGCCGCCTCACCTTCTCAAAGCATGTCAAGTACCTGCGAGAGAGGGCGGCCCCTCGTATCTCTGCCCTAAAAGCTCTCTCCCACAGGAATCTCGGTGCCTCACCTCGTACTCTAAGAACATTCTACACGCACGCAATACGGTCACTTGTTGACTACAGTGCAACGTGTCTTGTTGGACTCTCGGGTGAGCAGGTCCGCTCTCTCGAAGTCCTGCAAAACTCTGCACTTCGTGTGATGTTGGGTGCTCCTATGTGGACGCGCGCCGAGAATCTGAGGTTGGAGAGTGGCTTTCCCTCTCTCCAACATCGCGTCTGGAGTCGATCAACATCAGTTGCTGCGCAGCTCTGCAGATCCAGACCTCAGCTGTCTGTCTCTGCTGTGCTGCAGCGCACCCTCGACAGGCCTCTTAACCTCTATCATTCGAGAAGGGACTGGGCACACTCTGTTGTGGCGATTGTCCATAAACTTGCCCTTACCCAGACCTTGCAGGGAGGCCCAGACCTCCCTCATCCTGACTACTCGCCTCCACCACCATGGCTGCCCCCTGTGATTCGTGGACTTGCCCCTTCCAGTGCCTCCCCTAGAGCATCCCTGCCCTCACTGTTGCGGCAAGATGCACTGAGAAGGATGGCGACTCTTCGTGTCCCGGGGGCAGCAGAATACTACACTGATGGATCAGTCACTGCTGATGGTTCAGCGGGTGCAGCATTTTACTGTGAGGGCCGTGCTGAGACATGGAGGCTCCCTTCAGGAGCCTCTGTGTACGAGACTGAGCTTGTCGCCATCCTTGGTGCCCTTAGAGATGCCAGCCTACACCACCATAGGCACCTCATTATTCATACAGACTCGCTCTCGTCACTGCTCAGTCTTCGTGCGCGGCACTTTAAAGAAAATGTTGCCCTGCTGACTTCCATTCTAGTTGTGGCTGACACCATTGCACGCCGGGGCACCGACATCACTCTTCATTGGATACCCAGCCATGTGGGTATCCGCGGCAATGAAGCAGCTGATGCCGCTGCTCGGCGTGCCACCGCTCTCCCCACTGTCACCTTTCCACTAGGGCACAGCCTCACGAGTGTTAAAAGGAAAGCCTACACCTCCACCTTAAGGCTCACTCGCGAGGCTCATGAGGATCAGGTTGCTGCTGGCTCACGATCCGCCTCGTGGTTTGCGGGCAACTCGCTACGAGCCGCTTGTTGCCCCGCCCCACACCCCCAATGCTCTCATAGTGGGACTCCGCCGCCTCCGGCTTGGGCACCCCTGTTTTTCACAAATATCCGGGCGGCAACCTGATCCGTGCCCTTACTGTCACCACCTAGACGACTGGCCTCTTCTACACTATCTTTTGGACTGCCCTTCCACTGTTTCTCTCCGTCTTTCTCTTCGCAACCATCTTGTCAGGCGTGTCTCTCGTTCTGACACTGCTGCTGAGATGGTTGCTCTTTCCCCTGTCTCTTCCCTCCTCTTCACTGTCTCCTCTTACCCTCCGCCTCGCTAGTCATAGCGCCACTTTCTTGATTTCCTTTCTTTTGTCCGCGTCCGTCTGCTGCCATGCAGCGGACGCTCCTCTTTAATTCTTTATCATCATGATTTGTCACTTACGGGCTCTCCACCCTGAGCCCGTGCCACACCCGTGTGGCGAATCTCATCATCATCATCATCGAGAAGTATCTCGGTGTTTCCCGATGTTTACGGTAGCTAGCTCTGGTACAAGTCAGAGTTGCCAGTTGCCTGCTGTTTGTGAGCATAGTTGTTTTGTAAGTTATGCATTAATTTTTGTGCTCTTTTTCTTTAATAATGTTTTAGTTATGTGACTGATAAATTATGCAATTCAATTTAAGTTTGTATGCTAAATAATTTAGTGTTATGTACTGTAAGAAAACTTACAAATTTTGGTTGTCTCCGAGTTGGTAACTGTGCTCTCTCTCTCTAGAATACACCAGGACTGTGGAGTAGATCATTCTCGAACAATGCAAGCTTATAAAAGGGTGGATAAGAGACCAGTGAGTCAGTCAGTCGGTTTTCAGCTCAGTTTGAATGCAGTGCAGTATGACTGCAGTATCTCTGTAGTTTGTATATATTCGGTACTTGTGAAAACATTGAAGCGCTTGTGATAATAGTGAAGTTGGAAAGCATTAAGTGGAATTATTTGGAAAATAAAGACAGTGAACTTAAAGAAGCCAGTGTTTATTTTCGCCACAGCTGATCTGTGCTGTACACCGAAAGGCTGACCATAGGAAGAATAACTAACCGGGCAACGTCCTTCCTGTACTGTACTACTGCTGTTTGAGTCTGTGGCAGTGTGGGGTGAGAACGCAACCCATACATTAAATACATGTTTCATGAATACAACTAGGCAACATTCCATCTGCAGAGTGATAAACAAGATATATCATCACATTAACACAGTGAGTGATTAAAAGAACTATAATAAGCAGTTATCATTTAAAGCTATCTAGTGGGACCAGACAAATTAAATTACAAGGAAAATCCAGAATATAAAATGGCTAACACGAATGAAGTTAACAAGAATGAGCTACCTTTTTCACACAATCGTGAGGACAAAGATTTCCACACAGTGCTGACACATACGTTGTCTACTTTAGGTACCAACGAAAACCAAGTGAGTGTATATTGTTAATGCTGTACATATTGTATACACATATATTTAAAACATGTAAAAACGTCCACACTGAAAGTGTGGAACGTGTTCGAGCGAGCGAGCGAGCTAGTCAGGCAATGCTGAATATTGTCGCATATGGTTCATCATCTTCCTCTGATTTCCTGACCTGAAAATACTAAAAAGAACTTATTAGATTACACCAGAAATATTCCCTCACACTTCCTAAAACCAATACTCCTCTTCTGTTAATTTTAGGTCTAGGGCTTGGAACCTAGCAGGTTAATAATGACTGCTTTTCGCTCACTCACAAAAATTACTTTCACCAAATCTCTCGGTGCGATCCGATTCGAATCAGAAATAAGAATTTCAGAGTTTCTTTCGTCGATCAGGGTGTTGTATCAGTCTGACCGGATTCAGTCGATTCCCCCCCCCCAAAAAAAAAAAAGGTATTATTTGTTTTGAAAAGGCAAAACCTGGTTGCTTTCATCAGTCGTCGGTAAATTCTTGTGCGCTACTCATGCAACCATTACTTCTTACGCAGCCGGATGTTACGCTGATCTGCTTTATAAAAAGTTGTTTCCTCGATTTACGGAAAATTATTGGGTATTACAGGTTGTCTATGGAATGAAAATAAATGAAGATGTTTATGGTGTTTCCAAATTGGTGTCTATCTTACTTGTAACTTCAAAATTGGCTGCGATATCCAAAAAAGTTCACTGTTGTACTACAGAGTTTTCCTCCCGACCCATGCCCCCATTTCTTGTTGATGCAATAAATCTTTCCCTCGGGTACATATGTGAGGGGTCCAGACTATGACTAAATTTGGTGTTTTCGCTCGATTCGCTTGCTCGAACACTGTAACAACAAAATATGGGGAGACATATATTATTTTCAATAATAACTACAACATAAGTAAGCCTATACATATTGTGTAATATTATCGCTACAGGAAGTGTTATACATGGTTGATTCATAATACAATTGATTGCTGTACCTTGCCATTGTGTTACTATTGTGTAATTATATACATGTGCACACAATCATGTCGCAAGTTACAATGTAACTTACAATATAATTGTACAATAGTACTAGAGTTACTACAATTACCCACAATATTACTGCAGTTACTACAGTTAACTACAGTACTGTAATTATGTAACAGTATAATATTACGACAATTAAAACTATAATTACGGTATGTAACAATTATATTCATATGATGTAACTACAATGTTCCTACAATTCTGTGTTACCAGAATTATGTATTTCACTTAATCATCAGACAAGTTAAGTATATCATTAGGCATTACTATAGGCATAACACCACATGTAATGTAATGACCTAGCACTATTACCATTGCATAAATACAATATATGGTGTATGTCTGCTGTATGTACATACACGTTTGTGCTACTATATCACTACAATATTTTACACAATATTCTGTGTTCAGTTTTACTACCATGTATTTACTCCATTGCACGTATTAAACATACAGTATATTTCTACAGTATTATTGTGTCTGTACTATATTGTGATGAATACCATGTATTAACAGTTAATGGCTAGATATCTAAATTGTTAATACCTGCTGTCGTAGGTACAACAGCTTGGTGTGACCGAGCAATGTCAGGACTCTAAAATATGATAACACACTACATAATAGCTAGTGATATTTTTGCTGTTAATATGTAATATAGAGGTGTGAAGAAAGTCGTGCCTAAGCTCGAGAGAGCTGGAGGAAACAGCGGTGCACATTCTAGCTAAGGAATTTCACACACAGCACAGTATGACGCCGAATGGAAAACCCCACAAGTGTGGAAAGTTCCTCCACATGTACAGTACAGCCGACAGCAGAAGTTCGTCCCTCTCAGCGTGCGTGATACGAGCCTGTTGAACTGGGAACACTGTATGAGATAGAGTTGACAGGCATGGTTTAATCGTCTAATATTAAAGAAATGAGTTCGGAGATAAGAACACACTCCATAATAATATTAATTTGCGGCAGGTGGGATAATAACATTATTGTGAAATGTATGACACTGGTGTATGAAGATTCTTCATTACGGATAGACATACAGGATTTTTTGGACTGGACTGGTGTTGCCAACAAGCATCATGTGAAATATTACAGAACGTTTACAACCCTAAAGGTGAGGTTGCAAGAAAACAGTAATTACGATGTTAGCCACACAATAAAACATAGAAACTGGCAGTGCGTGTTTCGTGAGTATACAGTTTTGTTTAACAAGTTAAATCACTTTCCTTCCTGACCTCTCTCGCCACCCGTCTCTCCCCTTCCCGGACGTGCTCTGCCATCATCCATGTTTTATCGCTAATTCAGAAAATCCTATGTCTGTAGGTAGAGTGTGGAAAGTAATCAACATAAAAGTGTTAAATGAGCTTCTTTTTCTCCTCGATCGCTATGAAGTCTTGATATGACTTGAATGTAAATGCTACTAACACGAATAAATCGTCAATGTGGTGGTTACGAGACATTACTCGTCACCATTTATATAACACATCGTTCTTACAGTGCTCCAAATACACTCCCTCTCCACTCCCTCGCCGCCGTCGCCCCTCCCCTTTCCACTGTCTCATCATTCCTCCCTCCTCCCTCCGCCCCCTCTACCAGTACCACTTGTTTCTAGTGCAACGCTCCCAACCCCTCCCGACGGTTAAATTGTTTTGACCTTACCCGACTTCTCTCGCTTATCATTTCAAATGTCTGTTTTCTCTCCCTTCCTCATTTTTGTCCCCGGAACCGAACACTATAACGACGTTTGGGTTTTGTTTTTGGATTGCATTCTTTATGTATAATTATTATAATGACCGTGACAGCTTTATTCGCTTATTTAGTTAGTTCTTTTTACGGGGTGGGGCACTAAGGAAAGACTGACCAAGAGGGTGTACGTAGGTGAGGTGGAGGGAGGGAGAGGGAGGGGAAGAACGAGGTTGAGGTGGAGGGATGGAGTTGAGAGGTATATGAGGAAGGGGGGAGTGAGCTGGGGGAGGGTAGGCAAATGGTGGGTGACAGGGCGACTTGGAGGCGTTTTGTCTGCGGCCACCCTTTGCGGGATTAGGGTGTCAGGCTGTAGATAGATAGAGACCGTCACAGTGGCGGTCAATATGCATTAACTGTTCAAAGAACGGCAGTCAGTGCTTCAATTTAGTCATCATTTTATTACTCCTCCCTAGCCATTAATCTCTTCCTTATACTTATTTTTTTAATCATGACAATATATTTATGTCCTCCTCTTCCCCAAAGAAAGTAAAAAAATGAAAAATAATCATCGCGTGTGTAGTTTTGCACAAGAGTATGATCTACATGCATCCAGAAAATATTTTCTTAAGTATTGACCGTATTCTTGGTGATAAATGGTAGTTCTTCAGTTACGGTTAAACATAGCAAATTGATGATAGTCACAAAAGCTTTATTCTCCTACCATATATTTGTCAACCATAATCATCGTAATATACAATGAAGGGGGATTATACCCCTCTGGATGAGTAGATTGTTCCCTTAGCGGAATGTGCTTGTCGTTAGCCCGGACAGCATGCAGGTGTAAGTGAAAGTATCCGATTGTCGCGGTGAAAGGGTTAATTATGGTAAAGGTTCGCTTCCTATCCATCCAAGTCGTTGTCACTCCTGCATCGATAATATCGGCAGTTGCAGAACAGATGTTCAGGGCGTTGACAGACAGCCATGCCGTTACCTTTTGTTCTGACCATGTTATGCAGCAATGGGGATGGAATGATTTGGATACTCTTGCTGGCTGCATTCTCTGACCGTGTAATATCATGTGCTGAGGGAGTTCAGTTCAAAGTATTTCGTTCGCATATTGTTATGGGGGGAACACAATATGTGTGTGTGGGTGGGGGGGGGGGGATTATGGAAGCAGGAATACCGGATAAGGGAAGGGGTTAGATATATTGCAAGCTATTATGTTATAAGGTGTAGGCAGGAGTGAGGGATACAGAAAGGGGGCAGGAGGTGAGGAGGGAAGGAGTCCGCAAGGGGGGGGATGGTACTGAACACTGATAGTTACAACTGACAAATTGTTGTATAAGTAAAATGGTTGATTGTGTGTAATACAGTTGGCAATATAACGTGCACGAATATTGTTTATAATGTCACTACAATTACGACTTAAATTCCTGTAAATTATAATATTCAAGTCATGAATAACCGATCTAGATCTAGTTGGGGAGGTAAAGCGAAACAGGGTCAATTAAATGAAACCGTGGGGAGGAGTTGGGGGTGTTGAGGAATAGGAACAAGGGGTAATGGAAGAGGGGGGGGGAGGAGTGATGAAGATAGTGGAAGGGGGAGGGGAGAAGACGTCGAGGGGGTGGTGAGGGAGTGTATTTGGAGCACAGTATTACCGATGGTTATATAAGTGTTATATTACTGGTGACGAGTAATGTCCTAACCACCACAGTGATGATTTATTCATGATACTAACATTTATATTCAAGTCACGAATAACACTTCATAGCGATCGAGGAGAAAAAGAAGCTCATTTAACACTTTTATGTTGCTTACTTTCCACACTCTACCTACAGACATTGGATTTTCAGAATTAGCGATAAAACATTGATGATGGCAGAGCATGTCTGGGAAGAGGAGAGACGGGTGGCGAGAGAGGTCAGGAAGGAAAGTGATTTAACTTGTAAAACAAAATCGTATACTCACGAAACAAGCACTGTCAGTTTCAATGTTTGTTTTTTGTGTAACTGACATCGCAATTAATGTTTTCTTGCAACCTCACCTTTATAACTGCAAACGTTCTCATATAATCCTTGCTGACAACATCAGTCCAGTCCAAATAATTCTGTGGGTCTGTGTCCGTACCGAATAATGTTCATGAATTAATACCAAGAGCTGGCCTAAGTACCAGTCGTGATTAATATAAGGAGTTGTGCTAACGTGGAGTAGCAAAAGAGTACTAAATATGTGGGGAAATCAAACACGATTGTTACATTTAACAAAGCTTAAGAAAACGAACTATAAATTTATTGAATACAAGTAAATAAATTTACGTTACATGAATCAATTCAAAATCAAAGAAAGGGAAATACACTCACTCAAGCACTCAGACAAATAGCTAAATAACCAAAACCTTAAGCCTAGGAAAAACAAAAGAAAATACTAATCGGTAAGGATGAGACCGTCGCTAATACAGTCGATCACCAGGCTGGTGGGAGCTTCGGGAATTCACGCCGATACAGCTGAGACTTCTGAAATCGCTAAGAAAAGAGACCCGCTCGAGCTTACGTACAGCACAATCACACTCCGAGACTATCGCTTGACGACTGACTGTTTTTGAGTGTCCAACGTAAGGGACGTATGAAAAAGGCGTGGCCAAGTAACGGCCAGGGAGGCAGAAACGATTATTCAGAAATTATCACTCAGAGGAATGCATTGTCTGTATATAAAGACAATCACTTGCGAAAGAATGATGAAAGTTTTGAAAATCTGATGCAAATACAAGTACACGATTGGACGGTTGAGAGAATGGCTAATTCTCACGGACTTCAGAACTATTCGTCGCTCCCGCAAAATCACTAGATGTCACGATTTACAATACATAATTTCACGATGTAGAAAATTCGTGACAGAAAGACATTTGTGAAGTACTAAATAAGAACTTCCAATCAGTTTTTCACAGAATAAAATAATTTTGAGAAGGACGATATGGAACATGCATGCCCAAACACATTACCAGAAATACAAGTATCAGAAAAAGAGATACAGGAAGAGTAAAGTAAATTAAACAAAGGAAAATCAAATGGCCCAGACGAAATTTCGTGTTGGGTTCTACATGAATGTGCAGTGGAGTTAAGTAGACCATTATCACTAATATTCAAGGAATCTTTGAGTCAAGGTAAACTACCAGATATCTGGAAGAAAGCAAACACTGTCCCCTTATTCAAGAAAGGGAACAGACAAAATCCACTCAACTACCGACCAGTATCACTAACCAGTGTAGTAAGTAAGATACAGGAAAAGCTTATAAGAAAAGTCTGGGTAAACTATCTAGAAGAACACAATATGAACACAGAAAGACAGTTTTGTTTCTGAAAGAGAAAATCATGTGTTGATAATTTATTAAGCTACTATGACAGAGTTGCAGAAACATTACAGAAAAGAGAAGGATGGGTGGACAGTATCTATCTAGATTTCAAGAAAGCATTTGACAGAGTGCCACACCGAAGACTTTTATGGAAACCGTACCATCAAGGAGGAATCCGAGGCAAACTGTACTATTGGATGCAAGACTTTCTCAGAAAAAGGGAAATGAGAACAGTACTAAGGGGTAATTACTCATCATGGAGGGAAGTGACTAGTGGAGTTCCACAGGGCTCAGTGCTGGCACCAATTGTGTTTTTACTGTATATAAATGACATAGATGATAATAATATTGGAAGTGAAAGCTATTTAAATATGTTTGCTGATGATGCAAAAATACAAAGGAGAATTACTAACATAGACTTTTGTAAAGAGCTACAAGACGAATTAAATATACTTCATGAATGGAGTAATACATGGCAAAAGGAATTCAGTGTGGACAAGTGTCATGTAATCAAGTTTGGTAAAAGTGGGAAAAAACCAGATTGGGATTATAAATTAGGAAGTAAAACCCTACACACATCAGAAAGAGAGAAGGACTTAGGTGTGATTATCAATAACAGACTAACTCCGGCAGACCACATAAATGAAAAGGTACGGAACATGTATACACTGCTTGCAAATATGAGAATAGCATTCACATACATCAACGAAGACATGCTGACGAAGATATTAACATCTTTCATCAGACCAGCCCTGGAATATGCATCAGTAGTCTGGAATCCTCACCTCAAGAAACACATAGATCTTTCTATCTATCTATCTATTGCCAGACGCCATAATCCCGTAAGGGGTGGCCAGTTGACACTGAGTTATTTGTTTTACAGGGAGGGGCACTAACCCTCCACCAACCCACTTGTTGACACGTAGGGAGCACGTATGGTTTGGTTATATGGTTACCACCCAGC